>JAODGC010049014.1:0-13557 GCA_027574925.1 Ecitoglossa quadriceps | reverse complement strand
TCATTGGCACCTTCTTTTTCATTGGCACCTTCTACTTCATTCGCACCTTCTTCTTTATTCGCACCTTCTTCTTCATTCGCACCTTCTTCTTCATTCACACCTCCTTCTTCATTCGCACCTTCTTCTTTATTCGCACCTTCTTCTTCATTCGCACCTTTTTCTTCATTCGCACCTTCTTCTTCATTGCCACTTTCTTCGTCTCCACTTTCCTCATCACCATCTTTTCCATCGCCACCTTCCTCATCATCATTTTCTGTTTTATCTCCGCTACCGTCACTACTATCTATATTTTCTTCGTATTCGATAAGACTTTTTAGTTGATTTATAAACATAGGCTGAAGAGGTTCAGTAGGGTTTTCCTGGATTCTGTAGGCAATCTCTATTATTAAGGCTTTTAATTTTTCACTATATGCCAGTTTTTCAAACTTTTTTTTGTCTTTTAGCAATTGAAAGTTCTCCAGAAATAAGTCATTTACCATTTGTTCTGCAAGATTTTCTTTTTCACTTTGTTCCAAGAACATTATATAATAAACAGAGTTTGGGTTGTCGGGCATCGGCTCTATTCGAATATAGTCTCCGAATTTTTCATTTCTCTCGTCACTTTTATTATTTTTGTTACTTCCATTCTTTTTATCTCTACTGGCTTTCTCAGCTCCGTTGCTTTTCCCCTCTTTACTGCCTTCTCTATTTTCGTTGCTTCTTCCATCTTTGCTGCCTTTTCCATCTTCGCTGCCTTTCCCAACTACGCTGCCTTTAACGTCCGCACCTGCGCCATTGTCTAGTCGCTGTTTTTTTCCATGACCTTTCTTTGCTGACATAGCTTTTTGTCTTTTTTTTGAAGAACGTTTTTTTGAACGTTTTTTAGAACGTTTTTTTGAAGAACTTTTTTTTGACTTACGTGATATTGTCTTTGATACATCTCGAGGGATTCGAATGAGTTTGCCATGTGCTTTTATATGCCATGCCGGCGACACTGAATCGTCAAGACTTTGAAATTCCGTTCTGTCAGGTTTTGGTTCAAATCGTTTTGGTTGGCGTGCTTGGCTTGCTCTATCAAGGCTTGCCGCAATTTCTTCCTTTACCAGTAATGCTTTATTCTCGTCTGGTAGGTAACTTGTTGCCGAAGTCAAATTTTTCTCAAGGGAATAGCCATTAGTTTGTGTATATTTTGACCCAAAATCAATA
This sequence comes from Ecitoglossa quadriceps, assembly GCA_027574925.1. Lineage (NCBI taxonomy): Eukaryota > Metazoa > Arthropoda > Insecta > Coleoptera > Staphylinidae > Ecitoglossa > Ecitoglossa quadriceps. The sequence continues at coordinate 12,372 of JAODGC010049014.1, read as the reverse complement.
GCTTCTATCGATAGTATAATGCAGATCAATAACCGCGTAGTCCAAAACATCTTTGCTTTGATTTGGCTTGTTAAGAAGAAACTAATTTTAACAGTAAGCAAGTTTTTTGTTACAGTTGTTAAAACATGTTAAAATTTATTGCCGATTTATTTCTATTAATGGTTAGGGCATTGTTTTCATTTTAGATTAAACAACAATCAGTCGTCGAATCAACAACCGCTGAGAGCAAAGACCGTATCGAAGAACAATGCGGATAGTAAACCAAATAATCACAAATTAACTGATTATTTTCCTGTCCGCCGGTCAGAGCGCAAGACAAAGAAAACTATGCTTGAAGAGAAACAGAGAACTATAGAGGACAATTTGCGACAGGGAAATGAAAAGGGCCTTACAGTAAGTTCATATCTATTTACAGAGCTATTATGCACCTAAACATGGATTATGTTTAATTGTTTGTCTAGATTTACAACTTCGATGGTAAAGGCCGCGGCATTGTTTCATTGCGTTTGTTCAATCGCGGGGACTTTGTTGTGGAGTATGCCGGAGATCTTATAGATATGCAGGAAGCACGTCGTAGAGAGTTGAAATATGCTCAAGATCAAAACACTGGCTGCTACATGTATTATTTTAAACATAAGAACACACAGTATTGGTGCGTATTATTTCTCCCTGCATAATATTGCAACTGAATTATATGTTTTAAATATATATTCCAGCATTGATGCGACCGCTGAAACTGGTCGTCTTGGTAGATTAGTTAATCACTCGAGGAATGGCAATCTCATTACTCGTGTGATCGACGTCGATCAAATCCCTCGGCTTGTTCTTGTCGCCAAAGACACGATAGAAGTGGGCGATGAAGTCACCTATGACTACGGTGATAGGTCTAAAGAGTCTCTCAAGCACCACCCGTGGTTGGCCTACTAGAAATTAAAAAAGGCGTGTTTGGTGTTTGTACATAGAACTTTAACAAATTTATTCTCGATCTTATTTAAATCATACGCCGAGACATTAGACCACTGAAAGATATTCTCAGTAATAAGGACTAGAGTTTCTAACTGACACTGCTATACATGCTATCAAATGATTTGAATAATTTATTTTGTTGCTGATTTTGTCTATTTGAAGACTGTGCAGTTTGGTTGAAGAATATGCGCAGGATAAGAATATTTGATGGCATTGACAAGTTGTAAGTGAAAACATTTGTAGTAAATGCACTTTTTATATTTTAATTTCTTATTATATTAGATAATATTAATTACTTTGTACCTTAAGTGTTGCAAGTTATTTTTAGAATGAACTTGTTAAATAATTTGATAATTTATTTTACGCTTGACATTAATCATGTTGAATAACTGATGCAGTACTACTCGAATGGATTACACATATTGATAGATAAGGGTTGAAACAGGTGAATTTAAAGGTGCAGATGATCTACGCATATATAACATCACTGCCACATTGACGAATGTTTGCTACATTGGATAGGGCTTATGCTATCTAATATAATTTAAAATAGCACCTAGATGTATTTATTATACGTTGGTTAGTTTATCCAAATTTTGATATTTTACACATGGTTTTTAGAAGATTGATTAGTTTATATGAAAATTGTGTTGAAGAGAAGGCTACCTATTAAATGATTTATGATAATGCAGCACACACAATTGTAGTATTAATGTTTTTAAATTAAAAATTGTATACTTATAAATAAAATGATGGGAACGTGGTCCTCGCTTATAGAACATTAGAAATGTTTTGGTTACTTGCAGTTTACTTACTTGGTTTCAAAGTTGTTGTATTTTTCTAACAACCGCCTCCGTAGCACGCTTGGCACCCTGCTGGTTTGCGAGACGTCAGGTCGCGCGCCACCTCCCTATAAAACGGCAGGCCCTTTCTCTGGGTAGAGGAGTCTGCCCTGGGAAGTCCACAGCAGCAAGTGATCTCAGCCAGCACAGCAGCAGCTCTCAGCCACCTACTCCAGGAGTCGAACTCGATCATCCGCAACAGCCGGCCCAGCAGCAGTTCTCCGCTTGCCACCGCTTAGCCGCTCGCCACCAAACTCACCTAGTCACCACCGCGCTGTAACTTACATGCCACAACCTCCCACAGATTTATACTGAAACGTGAAAACGCACTGTAAAGAGATTAAATCAAGTTCATAAATCCATCCAAAAAGCGGTGCAAGTACCAGATAGGCAGTATTGGGAGATTTGGTGCTCCTATATGGAAATGTGGAGGTGTGTGTGGGTTGGATCGCTAGGTGAATCCTTGCGGTAAGCGACGGTGTGGCAGAGAAGAACATGAAGTAACGGCATTGATGCGATCCGGGTGTTGACTCCTTTCTTCTCTCGTGTTGACACCAGATGGTCAACTGTTTTCCTTGTCCCGCTATTTGACGGCCTCAACATTTTTCTTTTGATGGGGTTTTGGAGTTTCTTATTGTTTTAGTTTTAAGGCCACAATGGCACTTGAAAATATTAATCCAAGACGGGATCTTTTGAGATTTCCAAAGATTTCTTAGGAAGTTGAGCTTAGAAAATATAGGCATTTGAGGATATTGACGGTTTATGACGAAATGTTTGGCTGAATTTGAAGGATTCTAAAAAATCACTACAAAATAATAGATTATTCTGTAATAGGTCAATATTTTATATTTGTGTATGGTTTGAGAGGTGTAGAAACGGAACAAGATACACAATACCTGTTGAGTGTATAGTAACTAACTCTATTTAGACAAATGTTGTCCTGTATGTAAAGGAGTGGAGGTACTAGATATTGAAGAAATATTGTGTTTGTTGCTTGGAATGCGTTAAAAATTGGCCCGAAGAAATCGTAAACTAAATTTTAGCAAACTATAGGACTAAAAAAACTGAAAAAATATGGTGATGCTATAAAAAAAAAGAGATTAATAGAAATAATGTAGAGAAGGCTGCACTAATCAAACAAAAATCAAATTTATAGTTTCGGTAAAAAATAAGAGCCTGAAGATCGTAAAAAGTAGAAAGACGTCTGATTTCCACAAACGACGGGAAGTCACGGCCCTGACAGTCTAAGGACAAAAACGTGCGCGAAATTTGAAGTAATTATAATTAATACTATATATAAAAAGGTGGATTTAAATGTAGGGATAGCTTAATTTTTAATTTAGTGTAAACGTAATCGGGTAGTTATTAACACAAAGTACTATTTGAGTCTGATGCAGTTTGCATTGAGACGGAAACAAACAATTGCGAAAAAGTAAAATAGAAAATGATTCTGTTTTCTTTGCAAAGCATTCAATGAATATAAAAACTAATACAAAATATATTAATAAATAGAAAAGAAAGCAAAGTTTGATCAAGAAGTTAAATCTATCCCAAAAATAGTAGATCCTTGGCCCTCTTGTCGGTGAATCATTTTTCTTCAGATGATCATAATTTTTGTTTTGTAATTATGTTCTTTATTTTTTTTATTATAGTAGACGTTCTAAAAAATTTCTCCTCATTTTCCTTAGCCCTTTAAAAATTTAATTGCACTGTTTTAATCGCTTTAATAAAATTGATTAAAACACACGATCAATGTAACTATTCTCCCACCAATTATAGCCTCCGAAATCCTGCCAAGAGCCTCCTATGGGCTTTAAATAGCAGGACAGGAAATGAGAGAAGGCAGTCAGTAGTAGAAAGTCGGGGCGAGTCATCTACAGCCAGTTACAGGAACCCAGTCGCAGAGTCAGCATCGAAGATAACGCCATCAGTCTTCCGTAATCGCCATCACACGGCCGTTTGCCATTAGAACTCATGAAGTCACAATACATTTGCATGACACGCATAACCTTTCACAAATTGGTTACCCCGACGTGATCTGGATAAGTAAAGCCAGTCACAAAATGAACGGCCAAACCGCAATCAGCGCTGGCAGCGCACTAAGCTCCAACAACAATTCCATCGACTCCAACTCCAACAATTACTGGATCATGCGAAACTACTACTACACCAACCACTACACTAATAATGACGACTCCCTCTACGCGAGGACCACTCCTTCAACGCGAGGGTCAATTAATTCGCAGTTCTACCAACTACGCCAACGTCCCCCTCAACGCGAGGGCCACCTCTCGCAGTCCCATCATTTACGAGGCCTATTCATCCGTAGTTCCATCAACTGCACCAACCATCCCATCAGTAGTTCTAGCAACTGCAAGAACCATCTCATCAGTAGTTCCAACAACTGTATGAGTTACTCCACCAGTAGTTCTCTCAACTGCGATAGCTGCACCATCAACCACACCTCTGTCAATATCCTCCAGCAGCTCAATTGGCGACCACCCAGGGCACATTCACAACACGCCCGGGGCGGCGAATGCGATTTTCTTCCCGTAACCACTAATAGGGAGCTCCTATAGGAATTTTTCAAAATCTCTCAATTTATTCATCATTCCGCAATAAACCAATATTCTATGCTTTCTCAAATCCAACCATCTAAGAAACCTTTCAGCACCATGTCATAAACCAATATCCTTGGGTACCTATACGTTCCAAACCCAATAAACTTCGATCTCCCTCAACAAAACCCGAGAAACCGTTAAGCACCTCGTTATGAACCTGTACGTCCATAGCTCGGGAAATCCAATGCAACCTTCCTCCCACCAATTATAGCCTCCGCAATTCCGCCAAGGGCCTCCCAAGGGCTTTAAATAGTGGGACAGGAAATGAGAGAGGGCAGTCAGTAGTAGAGAGTCAGAGCGAGTCATCTACAGTTAGTTACCGCGAGTCAGTCGCAGAGAATCAGCATCAAAGAAGACGGCATCAGCCCGCCATAATCGCCACAACACGGCCGTTCGCTATTAGAACTCACCCAGTCACAATACATTCGTATAACACGCTTAATCTTCCCCACACAACAAAACTTAAATTAATCAATAATTTATATGCTACGCCTAATAAAATTTAATATGTTCACAAGTGGAGAAGGCCTAGTTGTCTCTAAGGTATTGTCTTCCGGGAAAATTACACGCTGGCTAGATTCGTTGTAATGTACATACAACACCATCACTACCGAGTATTTACCTTTCATCCTGATAATATTTGGGAAGGCGGAATGTTACTGATGTGGTCTACGCAATTGGTCTGCATGTTGGTGACGAGTGAATTTCATTTGGTCCTCGAGTATTAATGTACTGATGACACCATTGTTTTGTTTGACCTTCTAAACATGCTGCTATCGTGACAAGAGGTTGATTTGTAGGTTGGTTACGTCCTGATTGGATAGGTTGATTAATCACACTTCAATCAAATAATGGTCAGGTCGAAGAACGGTAGGAACACTTGCATAATTTGCATAATTAACGTAGTCAGGGATCTCTTCAAAAACATCTGGGTCATTGGATGGACAATCCGTCGATTGAAAGAAGTTGGGTTAATTGTTTGTGCAGTTCAGTGCTGCGTGAAATTGACGGTTACCTTCGGTAATACTTTTTGTCACTCAAAATAATACATTGATATTGTCGGTCTTGCTTTCGTACAAGATATTGTTGTATATTGTATACATTATTTTTATATCTCCAGTTATAACAATGGGATACCGTTTGGAACGTACAAGTAAGGAAAATAGATCGAATTAGATTGTAGAATTTAATGTTCTGATTGTCGGTCTAGCTGAGCCGTTTCTATTTCGGGGTCACCGGAAAATAACGTTAGCTTTAATGATTGCAGAAAGTAAACGGAGACGCAGTGGTTTATGTATCTTATGGTGTTTATTAATTCTATTTTTTTGATTAATTGTTAATTTGGCACATTACCATCATTGTTACCTGTGACGTAAGTTTTGTCTGGTTCAAAATACAAACATATAATTTGAGTAAAACATTAGTTTTTAATTTATTTATTGATGTTTAACAAATATGCAATTTCCGGAATGATGTTTCTTCTTCTTGTAGCAGGCTTCAGTTGCTGTAATAATAATTTTATTAAATTTCGTAAGGTGATATCGATCGCGGTGTTGAAAAGTGGTTTACTTTTGATAGGCCGCTTACATAACGGAATAGATGTTCAAATAAACGTCAAATGAAATAACATTTCTTGTAGCTGCTGTTATGTAAAACGTTTCGGTTTCCAAATTAAGTGCAATAAAAATGTTATACTGTCTAACGAAATTGCAGCAATAATACGAGAGTGTTTGAAATTTGGAAAAGTGCGTATATTATTTCTGAATAAATTTATGTTTGGATTGGTAGACTTAATTCAGTGAAGTTTATTCGACTATTTTATACCGTCTAACGAATAATTCTTTTTCCGGTTTGCAAAATATGCTTTTATCGTTCTGATGACTTCTTTATTTGTATTAAAATTCCGTTCAGCAATTGACTGGGTATTGTTTGGGAACAAAAAGTAGTCATATGGAACTAATGGGGCTGCAGTTTGTAGCACTACTTGACAAATTTAGTTGTGGCGACAGCAAAATTTTGAGCTGGTGAAAATGCACTTTTCTTTGCCAAATGGGGTCGTTTAGATCGTTTCCGGTTGATAGGACAGGATTTGTCTTGTCCAGAGCTTGTTTATCCTAAATCCGTTATTTTAACCGTGCCTTGGTCTCTGGTACATATCAGTGGATCCATACTTTGTCCACAATCACGGAACTGCGCAGAAATACCTGAGGATAATGCGTAAATTGTGACAACCAGTCCGGAGAAGTAATTTCACGTTTGCATTTATTGCCCGGAGTGACAAATTGTCTTAACTGTACAGAGAATCTTCAATCGGCGCTCTACCATTTCGAGATTGTAAGTTTCTGTTCATTTTCTTTTGTGTTAGTCGTTTACCAGGCACCTGAACGCAACACACCTAAACAGCCGCAGGACCACTTTGAAAATTTTTAACCAATATTGCTCCACTCTACATTTCTAAAATCCACGAACACGCTTGCGTCTAGATTGATTAAAACAAACCTACGACTTCAAATTGGCACAAATTTAAGCAGTAACCCATTAAGAAAATGTAATATACGATGGTAAATTTTGGTTGTAGGACTGTCCTTGTATGTTAATTATTTTAAATAAAATTTCCAAATTATTACGCTAAAATTTTGTAAATTAACCTTTATTTTAATTCATTTAGAGTAACACTTAGTTGTCTATACAATTCATAAATATGTAGGGGGAATATATAAGAAAATACATTACATAAATGGGTCATTGGACACACTGTCATCGTGGAATTCAAAAATACCGGTTTTAGTCAGATCAGCGAAATTAAGTAACCCTTGGGAGCCAATGTGCCAGATCCTGAATGAGGAGGCACCCTGGTAGGAGATTAGTGGGTATTACTTCTTGGTCGACTCCCATACAGTTATATTCCCAGGTTGAACGTGTGGCTACCGTGCGTAAATGCATTCTCCCAACGTTAAAAAGCGTAATTCAAAATTAAAAATAAAAACACCTTGAGCTAAATGACGATTATCGGCGACAAGACACATTTCGGTTTCATATTTCCATTAAAGTGCTTTCCTTCATAACATTTATAGGCTTTATAAAATATAAAACTTATTACAATGTCGAATGTAATTAATTAAATTGCAATATGATAAATTGAATTCCTACAATGTACAGGATTAATTTTTTAATGTTGTCTTTCAGCAGTTTCAACTCCAACATTCAGATATCTAATACAGTTACTTAGTTATTTTTTGTTTTGTAGTTTGCAAAAATCAGTTTCAAAAATATATTTTCAATTTTAAAAATTTTGCTTTCAAAGTTTTCTTAAATAATTTCATTGGGCATTGAGCACTGGTCAAGTTGCAATTTTAAAATATTGACTTTTGTTTTTTTTTTATTCGTTGCATCTTTGTATTATAGTAATGGTTTAGTATGGTAGTAAAATGGTATCAAATATTTTGTATTGCTTTGAATTGAGATTCCGGGAGTTTTACACTGACGCATCAACCAAAGTGCATCATCTTTCCGAATTCGGAAATTTGGCGCAGATTCGAGTAAGGCAACGAGACGCCAGTCTAGAAAGATATAAAAAAAAAATTGTGTCAACTCGGCACAACAAATATTTAAAATCAAGGATAAGTCACACATGTTTCGTTTTGCTGTAATTATGGTATGTGATATGCTTGGTATAACGATAACTTTTTGGTCTGCTTAATATGTAGAGATTGTTGTTGCTTTTCCTTTTCAATTGATGGAAAAAATTAATGTGATCAATAATTATTGTTTATAGTTAGAATATGGCATACATCAACAGTGCAATACAGAATGCTCACGCAAAAAAGATAAATCCTGATCGACTAGCTAATATCGCTAAAAAAAGGAATCCCACTCATCGCCCCACTGTCAGACCACCAACCAGATGGAGTGACTCATGGATATCCACATCCGCTGTAGCCTAACAAATGTAGAACAAGATGAGCAGTTATGGTTTGGTCCTTTTACCAGTTTCCAGTTCTTTAATTTGTGTGCAAATTATGTCATTATTTTAAATAGTTTTTCCATTGTTGTAGTTGCTGAGCATGCGCAATCATAACAATTAGCACATCAATATTTTATTTTGCTATCATTTTATTACATAGCTTGATCTTTTCAACAGTTTTATTTAAATTTGTGTTTATAATTAGGTACAATTTTTTCTTAATTTTTCTTAGATTATTTTCATCGTTTATATCTTCTTCTGTACCTATGTTTTTAATAATAGTTTCTACAACTTTTCCTTGCACCTAAATTAGACCGCGACGATTATCACTTGCGTTAATGTTTATATCGAATAAATTTGATAGTTTTCTACCAGTTGTACCAAAGCAATCTTTCGTAGCACGATGTGTTTGGGTTGATACGTTACTTTATTTGCAATTCCACTTCTATGTTTACGTTTAACTTTTGTTGTAAAAATATATTTACTTAAAGCGACTTGGTTACAAAGTTGATTTGGTAAGAAGTTTAGGTAGGTTGTAGATTTTCTAATATTGAAAAGTGTTTCTTGATACCAGTAGTAACTCAAAATGAACACAAGTTTATGTTGCATTTGGTAAGCAGAAATTGGAATAATTTGTTCAAAGTTTCAAAATTAGCGTTTTCATTGTTAACGTCTATTTAATATTTTATAGCAATATTTTTGTTGCCCATAAATTTTCAATCCAAATTTCTGTATTTATCAGCAACCAATTTGCTATATCAATTTCTGCATCAAGAACTCGTAGATAATCGATACCCATAAATCCTTTAATATTGGGATTTAAATTGAATAATAAAAAGGTGTATTTAAAATCATCAAAATCTCCCATGCATAGAGTTAATATTTCTGAGACAATGACACCATTTTCTGGTGTCCAGAATCCAACCTTGGCTCAAATTTTAAGCCAGTTTGATTTAATTGGAACTGTGTAATTTGGTATACATTTTTTTGATTTTGTTATGGTTAAATTTGACCTTAAGGTATGGTTTTTTATAAATTTCATGCTTGCTTATTAATGCTAATCGGGCAAAGGTTTAAATTTTTTTCAATCGATATTCTGGATAACTCAGTCTTTAAAATAAGACTAAGATTAAATAATATTATCTTATCTGCCAAAATTACTAGATAACAGCACTCTCTTTATCTCAGAATAAAAATTATCTTGACAAAGTTATTATTTATTAATTATTTATGTGGATTTTGCTTTGTTTGTTATGCTGGTTTGTGACTGTATAGATAGAAAACGTTATATAGTATTCTTTTCTGGAATTTTATAGGGGCCCAGATATTTCATTGGATGTTTCTGCGATTTGTTTTTATCCCTAAACCTCCAATCTGCAGTTTTTGAAGATTACGCTTATTTGATATTTTCTGATCTCCGTTGGGAAAGTTTTAGTTAAAACCCAAGATAGTTCTGCATCATTGCAAACAAACGGTCTAGCAACTGCGCGGTCAGTGGTAACTATCATAGGTAACATTATATTCGCCGTCACACATCACAAAACCCTTCAGCCGGCATACGAGTACAAGAAGAATACAAATAATGGTGATGATTATATTTTTTGAGAAATCTTTTTTAATAAGATTTATATTTTTTAAGAACTTTATGTTTATGTTATACATAAAATAAAAGTAGTTTTAATTTATTGTTTGTCATATTATCATCAAAGAATGCTCTCTCGAAAAATAAGTCAATAATGCTCTGGAATTCTGTACATCCAAGAAATAGTTTAATTAAATTAATATTAAACTAGGATAATGTAAACGTTTTACAATTTTGTTAGACTTTGGAGACTTTTGAGCAATTTATGCTGAATCACTTTGAATGAGTCTATTCCAAACTTCAGGGGCACACCATAGTATTTAAAATACTCAAATAATACCTCTTTAGGTTCTATTTGGTTTTTGACCTTAAGCCAATTATTTACCCCACCTTTAAAAAGGTATCTAGAAACTTACTAATCTTTTGTGCTTGTTTTTAAATATTCAGATATGGATTTACACATATTTGATACGTTACCAAAATTTTATTAACCTTGGCTCCTCTCACAAATTGTTTTAAAGCCTTTTTAAAGTTTTTAATAATAATGTGTCAGGTCTGATGGTAAATCATCTAAAACAGAGGCAAACAACGGACCAATTTAAATTTTACAATTTTTCTGGCGGCCGCCAGTAACATTAATAATTTTCAACAATCATATTGCATTCAAGTCTTTCAAGAAACATATGAATTGCTAGAACCGCATGTTCAGAACTTACTAGTCTAACTGATTGTGTAACAAGTGAGTACGTAACTCGTTATAAACGAATTTTTTTCTTTTAATAAGTACTGCAATTTTATGATAATTAATTTTATAACATGTAACATATTATAATTTCTTGATGGGAGGAAGTTTGTTTAAAGGCCCGTTATTGAGTGTTGCCCATCCCTGATCTAAGATTTCATCAAACAACAATTGATTTTGTTTATTGCTTCTTATATTATCCATTTATTCAATGCTACTATTTATCATAATACCTTGGTAAATGGGTTTTTCCTTGGTCAATTGTTTAATCAGATTGCCCCCGCGATGCGAGAAGCTGCCTGAACCTACTCTACACCATCAAGATTACAGAGAGTTTGTTCATTAAATTACTTAATGATCTTTATTATAGTCGTTATCAGTTTCAACTGTATTAATATTAACTCCGGAGAACGCATAAGCATGTGTGTATTATTTATACATTTTTAATAATTCGTGATGTAGTTTCAATTCCTATAGTTTCAGTGGTTGTTGTGATTGGGTGAGTCCTTGTGGCAAGCGACTGCATGGTGGCGGTCACTGGGAAGTGATGGCGTGATGCGGTACGGTGGTTGCTCCCTCGAGTCGTGACTCTGATGGGTTTTGAATTAAATGGTTAATGGGTTCCGTTGTGACTTGTTTATCTCCTCTTTTTTCTCGCAATTTAAAGCCCTACAGCCTACCCTGATGGGGTTTTGGAGACTACTAGTGGCCCACACCGATGCGGTAAGGAAGTGCTGTTTTTGAAGAAAGTCGACTTTGTTTGGGAAAGGTTGTGCTGGAATTCTCGGAAGGTCAGGCTAGAGACGAGAAGGCACTTGAAGATATTATTGTATGGCGGGGTGTTTAAAGATTTTTAAAGATTTCTAGAGATGTCAAGTTTTTGGAAAGTGTAGGTACTCGAGAATATTGATATATGAAGGAATGTCGGAGGAAGCTAAGGAATTCCAGGAAATTCCCACAGGAACCCCTCGCTAATGTTAACAATGTTATTTGAGGCTTTGGTAGCGAGAAAGGAATCGCCCTTGCCGCTCCAAACGTATTGTAAGCGTTCCATCGGTGGTCTCTTGTTGCACTGCTGCAGGAACTAAGGGAGGTATAGTTGCTGGTGTAACTACTGCTGCTGATGGAACTGCTTGTGTAGTGGCTCTTGCTGTTAATAAAACTGCTGGTAGATTCGCAGGGACTGTTGTTGGTTAAAAACACATGCGGTTTGCGACTACAAAGTTGTTTGCCTCTCCTGGTGGATGATATTCTTGTTTACGATGTACGCCGATATCAGCTAATCCACGGTTATTGGTACGTCACGACCACGTACCCACACCATGAAGAAGTTCTGTGTACGTTTTATGACCATAAACGTTCTCATACGGCAGTTGGAGTGGTTTTTTAGGGTCATCGTGGCAAACAAACACTTTTCTGAATTGGCCAGGTCCTTAAACAGGAACACGTTAGGTTTGCTGTGCTTTGTGCTCTCAACTAGCCGCAAGGGTTCAAAGTATTGCTGCAGCTCCCGTATAAATTCTGCTGGCGACGTGATGTCTAGCGTGGAGTTGCCGACCAGGAACTCGTCTGGAATACGGAGACTTTCTCTGTAAACCATCTCGGCTGAAGTGGCTTGCAGGTCCTCCTTCCAAACTATGCAAATAGAGAAAGGA
>JAODGC010048992.1:0-18576 GCA_027574925.1 Ecitoglossa quadriceps | reverse complement strand
GACTATTTCACTTATTTGAGTATGGCTTTTCTTCCGTCACTGTCCATCTGTTTGCCGTGTAATGGGAATTGGTATTACCTACTTGATAGAATTCCTGGATTTCAGCGTCACGCACTGGAATGACAAGGTTACATTGTAATCCCAGTGCCTCCTTTATTCCTGCCATCCAAGTAGCCCCTTCTGTCATTCCAACGCATCCCCTCTTGTCATCCAAGTAGCCCCTCTCCTGTCATCCCAGTGCCCTCTTTTTGTCATCCCAGTGCTCTGACACTGGGATCCAGCTTTCCATGACGATTAAAATGTTGTGTTTTAAATTAAGATTAGCTACTTTCTATGCTCACAAAATTAGTTTGCTTGTAAGCAAGCAAACTTTCCTAGATTCCAGCGTCACGCGCTGGAATTTGTCGCAAAAACAAATGTTCGTTCATAAATTGCAACTAGCTACAAATATTAAGAAATTTACCAAACAAAAAAAAAGGCAAAGAACCCCCGTGGTGCGAGTTTTGACCCTCTAATAATGTAAATTGGCGCTGTAATAATGTACTGACGCTTAGTTTAAGCGCGATTTGGCTGCATGTGAAAAAATTTAAAAGACGTGCAGCCCTAATAATTTTATGTAGTCGGCCAATAAATCCTTAAGTTTTTTACTAAATTTTTGTTATTGAACCCGCGGAGATCAAAAACAAGTTTTGAGTCAGAAATACCCTTACAGGTTATGATAAAGGTATTGGTGGGGGTTGTCAAGTAATTTCTTCGTTTCCATAACCTGCTTGGATTAGACTTTATACCTCTTGCACTCAAACTCACACAAATCATGAATTATGCACGTTTCACACGAGGGTTTTTGTGCTTTGCAAACATATCTACCATGTAAAACTAGCCAATGATGAGCATAAAGTAGGTATTTTTTTGGCACTACGTTTAAAAGAGATTGCTCCGTTTTAAACACATCTTTTTCTTTCACAAGCCCAACTCTATTACTCACTCTAAAAACATGAGTATCAACCGCCAGTGTTGGAATGCCAAGCCCTGAATTTAAGAACACATTAGCGCTCTTTCTTCCCACTCCTGGCAAAGACACCAGGTCGTCAAAATCCGAAGGCACTTCGCTATCGTACCGCTCAACTAATATTCTGCTGAGCCCGATTATGTTTCTTGCCTTGGAATTATACAAACCGATGCTGCTGATGTGTCTTTTCAGCTCACTTTGCCCAAGATTCAGCATCTTTTCTGGCGTATCAGCGACATTAAATAGTTCTCTTGTAATTTTATTGACACTCACGTCAGTCGTCCGTGCTGACAAAACTATCGCAACCAGCAACGTAAAATGATTGGCATAATTCAGCTCTATTTTTGGCGTAGGATTTGATTGCTTGAATTTTTCAAATATCAATTCTATCTTTTTTGAATCCATTTCATTTTTCTTAACATTTAAGAAAAGAACCCCTCTTTCTCATCATATAAATACAATTTATCCATCCTCACCACGTCAAAGCTATTTTCTTCAAGTTTAATCAGTAAGTTATTTACATCACTGTTCGTAATAGTTTTCCTTTCACTATTCGCAATAAACCTACAGGTTATTTGGTCACTTAAAGATTTTGGACTTCCTGGCCAAACCGCAAGTCCTTTTGAGTATATTGCTATAATCTTTGGATTACTCGATTCAAATAATTTTACTATTTGATCAAAATCTGCTGACCTACTCCAGGCAAGCGTTATGTCGCTGCCAACCAATTTTCTAACTTTGTAGTCCTGTTCATATTCATTCTGTGTTTTGTGTGCTTTACTATCTGCACCGCTACCAATCACAAGCTCAGGTAATATTCCAGGTTTCTTTCCTAGATTATCTATAACGGCTTCTGCAAATTCTTTTGTACCAACTTTCTGTTTGCTTTTTTTCTCTTTATATAAATCGGCAGTATGTATTCCATCCTCCAAAGTCTTGAGCCACGCATCGTAAATTAATTTTGCAATATCTGCTTGACCTATATAGATCAACATATGCACTGCAGCGTTTAAAAGCCCAGAAGGATTAGCCATGTTTTTTCCTGCAATATCAGGAGCAGAACCATGAACTGCCTCAAACATTGCGTATTCACTACCGATATTACTACTTCCAGCGAGCCCTACAGACCCAGAGGTTTGTGCCACAATGTCCGACAATATATCGCCATATAAGTTCTCAGTTACTATCACATCAAAATTCTCAGGCTCTGTGGCAACACGTGCCATCCCAATATCGACTATGTAATGTTCTGCTTCTATATCTGGGTATTCTTTTGCAATACGATCAAACGCTACATGGAAAGCGCCGTCGGTCATTTTCATTATGTTGTCTTTAGTCAGGCAAGTTACTTTTTTTCTATTGTGTTTTTTTGCATATTCAAAAGCATATCTGCATATCTTCTCTGAACCAGATCTAGTAATAATCTTAGTGCATTGGTAAGAATCACCAGTGAGCCTGTGCTCTATTCCCGTATAAACGTCCTCTTCATTTTCGCGTATTATAACGACATCAAACTTATCGAATTTATTTTCTATAACAGGATGATACGAAATGCATGGTCTAATGTTTGCATACAGCCCTAGGTTCTTTCTGAGTGCAACGTTTAAGCTTTTGTGCCCTTTGCCTTGCGGAGTTGTTGTCGGAGACTTGAGCAATACCTTTGTCCTTTCAATAGACTCCCAACCACTTGGAGAAATCCCGTGAGACCATTCCTTATTATAAACACGCTCTCCTATCTCAATAACATCTATTGAGATCTTTGCCTCTGCTTCGCGCAATATCGACAGCACCGCTTCCATAATTTCTGGTCCGATACCATCGCCATATGCAACTGTGATTGGTGTTGACATAACTTTCCTAACTATAAATGATTTAATATTAATTCAAATAATAGAGTGGGTCAATGTTATCTAAATTAGCATATTTACGATTATTTAATAACGTATCTTTATATTAGTTAGTAATATTACAAAACATAGGTGAGGGTATGGATACTGAAATAAATGTTAAAATAAGCTACACGACAATTATTAAACGTGTTGTAGCTTATTTACTTGACTGTATCATATTTTCCTTTCCTCTCCTTATCGTTGCGTTTATATCATTAGGCAAAGATGATTTTCTTCAGGTATTTGAACGACCAGAAACATCATTGTTTGTTGGACCAATCATAGAGTCAGCGCTGTGTATAATATTAGAAACATTAATGATAACAAGACTTGGCTGGACCCCAGGAAAATTGTTGTGCAGTATATACGTAAAAGATGCAAGTACATCTAAAAATGTTGCTTTAATGCAAGCAGCGATAAGAAGTACTCTTAAGGTGCTGTTGTTTGTACCTATCTACATTTCTAATTGGTTCTTTATTTTACCAATTTTGGTTTTAATATTTGCAATATTTGATCGACGCAAACAGACTTTCTATGATAAAATTGCAAAAACAGTGGTGATAGATCGCAAACCTGAAGAATGCCACTTAAATTTAAACTATGTGGGAATAACTAGACGCATTATAGCGTATATTATTGACTGTTTTATTACTATGGGAATTTGTTTAGTCTTTTTTTCTCTTGCAAAGGTGGCTTTCGATTCTGGTGGATCTGGGCTGTTGGCCATATGCTTGTACTTTTTGCTATCAATAGTATTTGGAATATTCATGGTAAGAAGGTTTAGTGGTACCCCAGGACAATTACTGTGCAGTATTCATATAAAAGATATCAATACACTTGAAAATATCACCTTAGTGCAGGCAACAACTAGGTATGTTTTATCTAAAGTCCCTGTCTTATTTATACTGAGCTTTATAGTTATTGTGGGCATTATAGGAAAATCTCTTGATAGTCCTGATGAATGGTGGTTTTTACTTCCAGTAAACTTAGCCTCCATAACTATAATTATAGCTATAATACTAATCTTTATACGCGCAATATTTGACCAACGCAAACAGACTTTTTACGATAAAATTGCAAAAACAGTAGTGATAGACTATAAACCTAGTTGATATTTCCTCCTAGTTGTCAAATTACTGTCCTTAACTAAGGGTGTCATCCAAGTAGCCCAATGATGTCATTCCAGTGCGTGACGTATAACTGTACGAACATTGCAGTATGTGGGTAATTTGCGTGGTAAGTGGTGTCAAGCACTGAGATGACACGAAAGAGGTGCTGAAACGATATTATTTATAAAGTGAAATAAGATTTCAGTGTCAAGCACTGGAATGACATCATTGGGCTACTTGGATACACCATTGTAGAGTGTGGCATAGAGGCTACTTGGATGACGATGCTACGGAGAAAGAGATTCCTTTTTTCTAGGTTCCAGCGTCACGTTCTTGAGCACCCTCGAAGGATAGTTTTTTGAACTTGCACAACTAGAAAAATCTTTATACAACCCGCTTTCTTTAAACTCTTCAACTTTCTTTTCATTGTTTAGTGAGCCATGTTTAGCAAAATATCCATCCGTTATTTGAATATATAAATTGATTAATTCAGGAAAAGTGTAACCCATTTCGTCGGAAGATTTTAAACATGTGATTGGCAATACGTGTACATCTTTATCGGCTTTCTCAGGATCAATGCATTCACTATTTTTTCTTAACATTGTATGTTGTTTAAAAAAATTTTCATCTTCTTCAAAGCCTTCAAAGACCTCTTTTTTCTGGTAGTCTTTTCCTCTACCGTTTTTCTCTATCTTTTCTATTTTTGTTGCAAGTTGTGCTGATTGTTTAATTGTTTCGTCCCCTTCCCGATTAAAATACATTGTATAAGGAGTAATTGAATTCACGATTTTATGTGTTTTCCAATGACAACCAAAGATCTTTAGTACTAGTTTGATTATCGGAGCAAGAAAAATTTTTAATTTTGCTATAAAACCAAAATAATAAATAGAGGCTTGTTTAAGTGAACTGGCAGCATTGCTGACGATACACTTCAAATGTATATTGTTATCTTTAAAGTTTTTATGAACCTCTGCAGCTACATGCCCACCTAAGCAGTCTCCGAACAATATGATATCATCCGGTCTTATTCCTTTTTCCAACAAGTTAGTTGCAACAGCAATGCCTGATTTAACCCTATTGCTACGTATTAATGAGCTGTTTTTACTTAAACCAAGTCCGGGGTAATTAAAGAGGTGTACAGTAATGCCTTGCTCTGTGGCCCAATCCCAGTTTTGGGAATAATCTTTGCTAGATTTTAATGCTCTATTCCCACCAATAAAGTATATCAGATGTTTTTCGTTTTGATTATTGTTTTGGTCTATATTTTTACCAGGAAGCGTAATTGTTTGGATTTTCATTCCATTTCGAGTTTCAACAAACTCTTCCTTAGTTTGTATTTTAATTTCTCTTGTTTCTTCCACGTTCTAACCTCCACTATCGCTAATTTAACAGTACACAAAATCCTAAAGAAAGTCAACAAAATCTTAATTTTTATGAGCAAAATAAACTTTTAAAATTCATTGCTTTCACACAGTGCCCATGAGAAGCAGAGGTGAAAAGAGGCTAAAACTCAAATACTAACAAAGTAAATCATCCTGAAATTCTTGATCTTTTGTCTATAATTTCGTTAAGCAACTTACCTTTTGGTTATGTCTAGCTGAATTTCTTTTTTAAACTACCTTTTAGGCTGCTGGTAATAGCTTTGTTAGTTTTAGTCATAGCGCGATCAAACACTCCCAATAATCTTTTAAATAGGCTTGGGGTTAGCGAAGAGATAGGATTAACAGATACGTTACTGTTTTTATCATCACCGTTTGCTTTGTAATCTATTGAGATAATCCCCCTACTCTTCCCACCAGTAAGAAGTTTTCCAATTATAGGAATTTTTAACAGAGATTTGTTGATTGAGTATGCTGGTATTACTTGCCCTTCAACTTGAAATTTATAATCCTTAATATCAAGCTTACCACTAGTGCTAATACCTAACTCCGCCCCTTCAAGCCAAGACTCTTCAATTTCAACAGTACCATCTTTATATGAAAAAGGCGCGTTACATTTATAAAAGTATACACCTTCATTCTTTATAGCATTTACTATACCAGGAAGTGAAGACATCGATAGTAAAGTAGTAAGTAGCGGAGCATCTTTGATATAGAAATTGCTAATAGACAACGTACCATAATGTTCTCCACTTTCTCTCTGAGGAGATAGATAAAAAGACAATCTGCCGTTTTTAATTGATTTACTAATGCCCAGAGAACGCAAGAGTATACCTGAATTGTCTGCATATACCTCGAGCCCTATTTCACTACATTCTGCTAGTATATTACTGTTATCTTCCAGAAACTGCCCTGTGAATTGACTTCCACTGCAGTTGCCTTTAGTACAGGTTATATTTAGTTTAGCATTTTTGATAATAATACCCTCCTTCATAATTATATTATCAATGTTCATACTAACTTCTATGTCACTGCTCAATCTATTACTATCTTTACTGAGTAAACTCAAAATATCACTCAAGTTAATTTTCTCACCGTGAATAGTTATAACATTCTTTTCCTTACCTGATTCAATTTCTATATTAAAATCATTATCAAGTAATTTGAAATTGTTAGAATTCAAATATAGGTTCCCATTTTCTACTCTTCCGCTAAATTTTATATCTAAGTCATTCCCTACAACATCTAATTTGTCTATTAACAATTCACCGGCTCTTTTTAACCTTGTAGAAAACAAAATTGTATTGTGATCCTCAAAATGATTTTTCCACCCTAGGTAGCTTAAACGTGACTCAAGCTCTGATAAATCTATATTACCATTAACATACCCCGTTTTATCTTGATTTATCACTGACTCTATGTTTGCGTTGACGTAGCCATCATCTAAATTAAGTATTTGAGCAGGTAAATCTCCGGTTAAATTCCAGGCAAAACTTTCATTTTTGTTGCTACTTTTTAGGTCAAACAATAGCTGTGTATTATTTACCATACCACTTCCATTTAAATCAATAAAGTCTCTACCAAAATCAAGCTTAATATCATACTTACCAAGACTTGCATCGTAGACGACTAGATTGTCAATTTTAGAATGAAAATTGGCTAAAAAGTCTGTTTCTTTGCCATCAGCATTCAGATTAAAAATGCGAAAACTGAATACAGATTTTGCTATTCCGCCTACCTTGTCCCTTGTAACCTTAATGATGTCATCCAGTTTAAATTTTATAGGCTCATATAACCCATAAGCATCACTCACAGCTTGACCATTAATATTTAGCACTGAATCTTCTCTATCGAGAGAATTCATTTCAATATAGCCACCATCAATAGTGAAACTCTGAAACTTAGCGCTACTTACAGTAATTTTGAGATTGTTATTTTTGAGAGTTAAGTCACCGTTGAACTCCTTTACTTGTTCAAAATCTTCATCAAATTTTACACTGCCATTTTCTATGTCAGCAACAATCGCAATGTCTGATAGATCATCATTAATTAAGCTATTGATTTTGCCGTTGAAACTTACAATTGTATTTACAATATCCCCATCAATATTATCACAATACCATTTTCTAAACTCATTCTTCACTATACCATCTGGCACATAAGTACACAGATCCTTTGCTGCAAATTTACTAACATTAACTCTAAGCAGAGCATTATCTGTACTAAAGTTCATTTTGCCCATCAAAGAGAGATACGTACCATTTAGGTTGAAATGGAAGTTTTTTACACTAACGACCCCATTGTTATATGTTAAATTTACATTTACGTTAGTTATGGACAAGTTTTTATTTAAATGATTCTCTGTATTCAGTACATATATATTTCCATCTACAACTTCATCCTTTCCATTGATCCTCATTGAAAAGTTTCCTTTGAACCCTGTGTCTTTACCCAAATTGTAATTTTTAACTAGCGTGGAAAATTCGCTAAATAGTTCCAATTTTAGGTTATAAAACGTCCCATGCACATTTAACAAATTGTTGCGATTTTTTATTGTAATAGACAGATCATCCAAAAATCCTCTCTCATCTTTTGTATGGACACGAATGTCCAAAACATTAAAATCTCCCCCCTTCCCTACATACACTTTATCAACGAAAAATTCATCTTCTGTGCTTTTACTGATGGCAATGTTAGTAATTTCAATTTTTGAATCTGTACTTAAGTCAAAAAAGAATTTCCTTACTGCTTTCAAAAAATCTTTCGAATTAAAATCAACTGCTTTGGAGTCATGATCAACATACACGTACACATTATCGGCTAGAACCTGAGAGAACTGTATATTAGTTTTAAACAAGGAACTTGACTTAAAATGTACGAAAAGGTTGGGGATTTTTACAGTAAAACCAGAATTTGCTATTTTTAAATCTGTAATAACTAAATACAGACCTTTGTCATCTTTCTGCCAAATAACTGAAGTACTCTCCATATTGACATTTGCATCGGCAAATGTTTTCGATATTTTCTTCTTTATATAGAAATTAATGTAACTAACATTGATCTCTAGAGGACCCTCACTTTTAAACAAGATAAAGAAGCAGAATACAAATAATAAAACTATAGAAAATGATATAGTGATTCTTTTAAGCATCGATTATTGCTTTTCTTGCTAAACTGTCAGCCTCCTCATTATGTTTATTGCCATTATGTGCTTTAACCCACTTCCAATTAATCTCATGCTGTAAAGCAACATCATCCAATTCTTTCCATAATTCCACATTTTTTACTGATTTTTTGTTACTTGTCTTCCAACCGTTCATTTTCCACTTATTTATCCACTCTGTTATACCATATTTAACATAGAGACTATCCGTATATAAATTGATATTACAAGGAAATTTTAATGCCTTCAGTCCATTGATCACTGCTGTTAACTCCATTTTATTGTTTGTAGTATTTTCTTCTCTACCATAAATATCCTTTCTATGACTTTGAAATAGTATAATTGCTGCCCATCCTCCTGTTCCTGGGTTACCAGAACATGCTCCATCTGTGTATATTGTCACTTCCTTTTTATTCATTTTCAACTGTATGAATTAATAAAGTATATAGCTGCTTCTATGAAAGCACAATTTCAATGAAACTTACAGATACAGAGGCAGTTTAAGCTGCACCTTTAAATTTTATTATAGACACAAAGAAAAGCACAATAACAAGTACTATTAGAAGGAAGAATAAAAAATAGTTTTTACGTTTCTGTTGTTCTTTCATAGCTAAAGTAAGTCAATAGAGCAAAAAATAATACTAGCAAACAGGAAAAATAGATAGGAAATTGAATAAGAAAACATTTTTTTCTGTGAGCTGTGATTCTTGAGCCTAATAATAGATATAGCATACCAAATAAAAACGCAACCCTCAAGGATTGCCATGCTTAGGTAAAGTAGAGCCTTCTTCAAAAATAATGCTGGAAGTAAGCTGGTTAATACCAGCAATACACTATAAATTAATATATGTTTTCTTGTTTTCTCTGAGCCATAAACAACATTGAACATTGGAATCGACGCTTTTACATAATCCTCGTACTTGTTTAAAGACAGGGCCCAAAAGTGCGGTGGAGTCCACATAAAAATTATTAAGAATAGGACAAAACTTTCCCAACTTACAGCGTTAGTTACAGCCGCCCAACCAATCATTGGAGGGAAAGCGCCTGATGCACCACCGATAACGATATTTTGCGGAGTGCGTCTTTTAAGCCAAATCGTGTATACGAAAACGTAAAACAATATGCTCACTGCAAGCAAGGCAGCAGAAATATAGTTCACTGATATTGCCATAATAAATACTGACAATACTCCAAGGGTTATACCAAATTCAAGCGCACTTTCCGCAGAAACTCTACCTGAGGGTATAGGGCGATCTTTTGTCCTTGTCATGAGCAGATCTATGTCTCTATCACACCACATATTTATGGCACCTGCAGCCCCTGAACCAAGAGCAACACATATGAGAGATATCAGCGCAAGAAAGGGATGTATACTACCTGGTGCAGCAACCATTCCAGCGGTTGCAGTAAATACTACAAGGTACATTATTCTTGGCTTCAGCAATTGCCAAAAATCCAGTATTGTTGATTCAATATTTAACAAAGCACTTGTGTACATTCTATTTTATCACTGGTGGTTTTTCGAAAGTGTGAAAAGGCGGTGGTGAAGATATCGTCCATTCTAAGGTATCACCTCCCCAAGGATTATTGCCAGCTTTCTTGCCCCATTTGAAGAGATGGACAACTATAAATACAAAAAGCATGACTGAAATGAAAGACATGTATGAACCAACTGAGGATACATAATTCCAAGGAATAAACGCATCAGGATAATCTGGTATACGCCTTGGCATACCAGCTAACCCCAGAAAATGCTGAGGTAAAAAAGTAATATTGGTACTAACAAAAGTGAGCCAAAAGTGTATTTTTCCTAAGCACTCATTATATTGCCTACCTGACATTTTACCTATCCAATAATAAAAACCAGCAAAGGCTCCAAATATTGCAGCTAGCGACATTACATAATGAAAGTGAGCAACAACATAATAGGTATCGTGTAAAAGCCTATCTATTCCACCCTGAGACAGAACTATCCCGGTTATACCGCCACCAACAAACATGAAAATAAAACCTAGCGCAAATAGCATAGGGGTTTTAAGCTCAATTGCTCCACCCCACATAGTTGCAATCCAGCTAAAGACTTTGACACCAGTTATAACACCAATGAAAATTGTGCTAGTGCTAAAAAATATAGCAGCATCTTCACTAAGTCCAACAGTAAACATATGATGAGCCCAAACCATAAAGCCAAACACCGCTATACCTATCATTGCATAAATCATTCCCATATAACCAAATACTGGTCTATGAGAAAAAGTTGACACGATCTGGCTTATGATGCCAAATGCAGGAAAAATAATGATGTAAACTTCTGGATGACCAAAAAACCAAAACAGATGTTGAAACAATACAGGATCACCACCGCCAGCAGGATCAAAAAAGGAAGTGCCCATATTGCGATCAGTAAGCAGCATAGTTATAGCACCAGCAAGTACCGGTAAAGCAACAATTAACATAAATGCTGTTAGTAGAACAGACCAAACAAATAGCGGCATCTTAGTCAATGTCATGCCTTTTGCACGCATATTGAATATAGTGACTATAAAGTTGATTGCTCCAACAATTGATGACATACCAGCAATATGGAGTGCAAATATAGCAAGGTCAACTCCTGCACTTGGGTGGGATGTAGTTTGCGATAAAGGTGGATACAAAGTCCATCCTGTTCCAGGACCTTCACCAACAAACACCGAGAGAATGAGCAAAATAAAAGATGATACTAACAACCAAAAACTTAAATTATTCATACGAGGAAATGCCATGTCTGGTGCACCAATCATGAGAGGCACAAACCAATTACCAAATCCTCCCATTAGGGCTGGCATTATCATAAAAAACACCATTATTACCGCATGCCCTGTAACCATTACGTTATATAATTGGTAGTTATTATTAAGTATATTAATGTGCATTAGCTGGGTGCGAATAACTACCGATAACAATCCACCAATGATCCCGGCTAATATGGAGAAAATAATGTATAGTGTTCCTATGTCTTTATGATTAGTGGAAAACAGCCAACGTCTTATACCATGTGGTACATCACTCATATCTATACTCCAAATTTAACTTGCTAATTTTTTATTTTCGATCCATTCATTAAAATCTTCTTTACTCACTGCCTCAATAACAATTGGCATAAACCCATGACCTGGACCACACAATTCATAACATTGCCCATAGTAAATACCGGGCTTTTTAACATTGAACCATGCTTCATTTAGTCTACCAGGTATTGCATCAATTTTCATACCGAAAGCTGGTATTCCCCAGCTATGTATCACATCTCCTGCAGTAACTTGTAAACGAATATTAGTATCGACAGGTAAAACAACGTTATTGTCAACAGAGAATAGCTTCAAATCTTTTTCGGTAAAGTCACCTGTTCCCTTAATATAACTATCAAACGACACACCTTGATGTTCTGGGTATTGATAGCTCCAATACCACTGGTGGCCAATAACTTTTAGTGTTATGTCAGCCTTTGGCACCTTTTCTTGTAACTTAATTAATTCGGCATTCTTAAAAGCCAATATACCAACAACAATCGTTGGTATAACAAACCAGACAATTTCTAAAAGGATGTTATGAGTTGTTCGACTTATGTTTGTAACTTTGCTCTTACGAAAGCGAAATATTACATAAGCAAGCAGTACCCATACGAAAAGCATTATTGCAACCATTACACTCATCACAAACGAATGTGAGCTAACTACAACCTCCATTATCTCAGTTGCAGGCGCAGGAAATCCAAATTGCCAAGAAGTAGGAGCAGAAGCAACTGACATATTTGAGTAAAATATTATCAATAATGCAAATAACTTCACCATATTTGTTTGCTGTAAAATTAACTGTATAATAGTATATATAAGCTTACTATGCAAACAGAGATTAGTGATGGTTAATAATTCTTTAGCATTCAGTTAGTATAATAGTACAGTACTAATTTAAGGGAGAAAGTATTTACATAGATCTATTTTAACTTAAAATATTATAATATTTTAAGTTAAGTATTTACTTTAAATAAATTCTATAATAAGTTTAATAGTGTCTGTTACTGCTAATAACCCTCTAGCCTCACACCTAAAAGCAGTAACAGACACTATTAAACTTTATGCCTGTTTATTCATGAATCAAAGCCTACCTTAATATTATATTATAAACTATACTTTATTAACCAACTTTTAATACCCATAGCAGCATATGCAATCTATACATTATAAAAAATAATCATAGGATATGCTACTTATAGTCAATATAAAATTTTTATTCAGCATCGTTTCTATTATTTTGGAGTGTTAAAGCACTTGAAGCTTAAAGCAAATGCGTTTCGCAATGCGTTACTCAGCTCTGTAAACAAAATTTTGGTAAAAATCAAGCAGTTTTATAACGCTCCAAACAGCTCCTGAGGCTCAATGTCTGCTACTTACCGTCATAAAGTACCGCACGCTGCCCAGTTCATTTAGTTACAAATATTAAGAAATTTACCAAATAAAAAAAAGGCAAAAAATCCCCCAGTAGCGAGTTTTGACCCTCTAATAATGTAAATTGGCGCTGTAATAATGTACTGACGCTTAGTTTAAGCGCGATTTGGCTGCATGTGAAAAAATTTAAAAGACGTGCAGCCCCAATAATTTTATGTAGTCGGCCAATAAATCCTTAAGTTTTTTACTGAATTTTTGTCATTGATCCTGCGCAGGTCAAAAACAAGTTTTGAGTCAGAAATACCCTTATAGGTCATAATAATGAAGTTGGCGGGGGTTGTCAAGTAGTTTTTATGCCAGTTTCATGGCTTAAAAAATCTGAATTTTCAATTACCATAATAAAAAAGTCAATTCCACATGTTGCAGCTTTACTAGATCCTAAAAACTGGCTAGAATGGGCAAAAATTTACAAATTAAATTTAGTGTGCAACCAGCTAACAAGGGTGTTGATATCAACAATACTCTGTAGAATTGCAATATGGTACGACCATATGCTCTTTATTGATCTGGTTAACATAATCAGTAGAGAGTTTTGTTCTGCAAAAGATGTCTACTACAATATACTGCAATTGTTTGGGATTGCAGGACTAGGCGCTATGGTGAGACCACTTGGTGCATCCGTATTCGGTCACATTGGTGACAAATGTGGAAGGAGGATGGCATTAACGATTGCCATCTTGCTAATATCGATACCATCTAGTCTTATTGCGTTTATTCCAGGTTATAGCAGAATAGGTATAACTTCTACTATATTGCTTCTTGTAGTCCACCTAACGCAAGGAATTGCACTTGGTGCTGAACAAGGAGGCAGTTCTGT
Source organism: Ecitoglossa quadriceps (assembly GCA_027574925.1). Classification (NCBI taxonomy): domain Eukaryota; kingdom Metazoa; phylum Arthropoda; class Insecta; order Coleoptera; family Staphylinidae; genus Ecitoglossa; species Ecitoglossa quadriceps. The sequence goes on along the minus strand of JAODGC010048992.1, from coordinate 4,726 downwards.
TTATCTCATAGAACATTTACCTAATAAGAAAAAGCTAGGAATGTTTTTTGGAATAATAAGCTTTGGTCGCTCCATTGGTGTTTTGCTCTCTGTGGTGGTGGTGATCATCTGCAAAAAAACTACTGACTTTAACGCTTGGGGTTGGAGAATGCCGTTTACTTTTTCAGCCATTTTGGGACTAATGAGTGCATATAGTATATATACATTAGGAGAAACTCCAGCATATGAAAAAAATCGAGAACAAAGAAATTTACCTGATTTACCATTAATAGAACTCATAAAACGCTACAAGAGAGCTCTTATACTTGCCGTGTTAATATCAGTACCCGTTAATGTTGCTGTTGGGTTCACCATATTTCTCAGAACAATTGCAAAAGAAATAGTATCGGTTGAGACGTATGTAACAACATATGTCAACGAAACTGTGTTAATTATAACCAGTATATTAATGCCGATATTTTCAATAGTATTTGGAATATTAGCTGATAGAGTAGGAAAGGAACGCACTGCAATCTTATTCATAGTGATCACAATGGCACTATGTTGCCCTATGTTATCTATTGCATACTATTATAAAAGTTATTTTATAATCATGTTGAGCGTAATGGCTCTCTCTATAATAGAAAGGGGTATCAATCCTATAGGAATAGTTGCATCCGAACTCTTTCCGACCAATGTCAGATTTAGTGGAGTGAGTTTGTCACGCAACATCTCTTATGCTTTGCATGGGGGATTTACTCCTATGATATGCACTTGGTTTGCTATAACATTTCCTCAAATAAATTTCGTAGCCGGGCTTTATATAGTCTTCTGCTTATTAGTCAGTCTGATAGCAATATTGCAAATAAAACCACAAGATAAAAATTTTGATTGGTAAAAGTCCTTAGTTTTCTCTTGAATTTATACCGTAGCCTACCTTAGTTTCTCAAAAAAATTCTTTAGCAAAAAAGAGCACTCTGTTTCTAATATCCCACCGTAAACTTCAGGTATATGGCTGCAAAATTGAAATATTCTAGCACCGTTTTCAATCCCTCCACCTTTCGGATTATAAGCCCCAAAGTACAATCGTTTGATTCTAGCAAAGGAAATAGCCTGGGCACACATAGGACATGGTTCTAATGTTACATATATATCAGTATCACAAAGTGTTGGAGTCGAGAGCAATGCGCATGCTTGTCTGATCGCTAACATCTCCGCATGCGCAGTTGGGTCATTGGATATATTGTGTGCAGAAGAGATTATATTGTCTCCACTGACTATTACAGCACCTATTGGCACCTCATCATTTTCCTGAGCGAGTTTTGCTTGCTCTATAGCAAGCTCCATATATCGATATTTAAACACTCGTTATTTATAACAGATACAATTTTCTTCTTTTAATTTTTTTATTCCTCGCAAGTTATAAATTTTACTACTTGGGTTTAGCTCAACAACTTCCTCACAAGGCGATATATAACCTTCATCACTTAACTCACTGTGCCCGTAAGAAGTAACGTTAGTCAAAGGTGAACTTGCATAATTATGCTCACTTTGAATCCTAGTTAATTGTTTCGAATACCAATTATCTGCTTCCTGCTTTAGATATTCTTCTACTCCTTCTACTGATCTGAATTTATTTATCACCACGCCTTTTTCTTCTATTACATCAAGTATGTCCTCTATAACTTGCTCCTCTTCTAATTCATCTAACATTTGCTCTATACACCTCCTTAATAGCTGCGGATCTAGGAGCGGTTTTGTTGTTTGAAGAAGACTCTGGTAGCACTTTTGCCTCTCTATTACGTAGCCTTACCTATTAAGTTTTCTCTTATCAATTGCTGCTTTAATAAACGATACAAAAAGAGGATGAGGAGAAAACGGCTTTGACTTAAATTCTGGATGAAATTGCACGCCGATAAACCATGGGTGGTTTTCTAACTCCACTGCCTCTATACATGTTCCATCTTCTGACGTGCTACTGCATGTTAATCCATTCTTTTCTAAATCGTCTTTATAATTTGAGTTGATTATATATCTATGTCTGTGTCTTTCCGAGATAGTGATATCACCATACGCATCAGCTATTTTGGAATTCGGGCTTATATTGCATTTATGCGCCCCAAGTCTCATGGTTCCACCAAGATCAATGTTCTTATCACCGGCTAGCTTAATGATCGGATGTCTACAGGTACAAAATTCTTCAGAGTGTACATCTTCAAGCTTAATGACATTGCGAGCAAATTCAATAACCGCAAGCTGCATACCAAGGCATATTCCTAAAAATGGAACATTGTGTGTGCGAGCATAATTTATTGCCGATATTTTACCCCCTACCCCATCATCACCAAATCCCCCAGGAACGAGGATCGCATGAGAACTCTCTAGTTTCTCTCCTATGCATTTTTCATCGCTAAATTCTTCACTCTTCTCCCTTGAGTTAACCCAGTCTATCTTTATCTTGACTTTATTACTAATTGCACCATGGCTCAATGCTTCGATTAGTGACTTATACGCATCAGGGAATTCAGTGTATTTTCCTACTATAGACACAGTGATTTCCTGTATTGGGTGTCTCATAGAATGCACTATTTGATCCCACTGAGTTAGGCTTGGTTTTGGCTTGTCTAAGCGAAAATGTTCCAAGATTTGTGTGCCAAGTCCACATTGATTATATAGAACCGGTAGCTCATATATGTGGCTCACATCGGGAGCAGGTATTACGTTAGATAAAGAAACATTGCAAAGGTTGGCTATTTTTCTTCTCTGATTATCAGAAACTTCCTTCTCACTACGACATAGTATGATATCTGGTTGTAACCCTGCAAAATTCAACTCTCGCACTGAATGTTGTGTTGGTTTTGTCTTTGATTCTTGCGCTGCAGTAAGGTATGGTATTAAGGTTAAGTGGATGAGAATAACTTTTTGTTTTCCTAATTTGTAGTTAACTTGACGTATAGTTTCCAAAAAAGGTTGGCTCTCAATATCACCTACAGTCCCACCAATTTCAGATATCACAAAATCTAAACCTTCCGTGCCATTGAAAATAAATGACTTGATTAAATCTGTCACATGAGGAATGACTTGTACAGTTTTGCCCAGATAATCGCCACGCCTCTCTTTCTTCAATAACTCATGATATACCTTGCCAGTTGTTATATTGTCGTCTTTAGTTGCTTTAATTCCAGTAAAACGCTCATAATGTCCAAGGTCTAAATCAGTTTCGGCACCATCTTCAGTAACAAATACTTCCCCGTGCTGAGTTGGGTTCATTGTTCCAGGATCGATATTTAGATATGGATCAAGTTTTCTGATGCGGACCTCAAAGCCGTAAGCTTGAAGGAGCGCACCTACACTTGAAGCAACTAAGCCCTTGCCAAGCGATGAAACAACCCCACCTGTTACAAAGATAAATTTAGCTTCCTTCATTAATTTTCAAAAGGAACAGAAGTGGACTCATTTTCTTGTTTTTTTTCTAATATAATTTTCTCTGCAATCGACTTCTTATGTACATCTTTTGAACATAACCCTGATAATAACAGTGTGTTTATAATGAACAACCCGGCAACTATAGCCGTTGTTTTGCTAAGCGGGTTTGCAGAGGGTTTCACTGGGATCATTGAATTGAGTCCCTGCTGTGAATTATTAAAGCTACTTAGTGAGCTACTCCCAGGTGGCTGCAAAAGGACTAAAATTACTAGAACAACAACCAATATTATTTGGAGTACGCTTAATATTGCTACTGACATTATAGGGCTGAAAATAAGGATTTTAGAAGCGTAAAGTACATAAGTCAAGTTTTTATAAACTTCAGTAGCTGAGATCTGTCACAAAAACTTGAAAATATGGTCTTTAGCGTTATGTACTAGAATGGCAAGAGATTTACTAAACATTTTACTTAAAAATTTAATTTCTTATTATTAAGAGATACACAGCAAGCAACTTATTAATAGTGAAAGATTACAGAAAAGGGCACAGAAAGCGCCTGAGGGAGAAAATTATCTCAGATAACGGACAATCCTTATTCGACTATGAGATTTTAGAGCACATTTTGTACTCAGCATACAATAGGATTGATGTAAAGCCGATAGCAAAGAGTTTGATAGAAAATTTCGGCAGTTTAAATAAGGTTTTCAATGCCGATCTAGAAGCACTACAGAACATTGATAAAGTTAACAAAGCAGCTATATCTGCCATCTTCTGTGTAAAACAAGCTTTTGTTCGTTCTGCAAGAGAAGAAATAAAAGACCTACCTATAATCAATAACTGGGAAAAACTGCTTGATTACCTGAGAATAAGTATAGGAAGCCTCAATAAAGAAAATTTTCGCGTCATCTACATGAATAAAAAGTATCGTCTAATGGCGGAAGACCTGCAAAATACTGGTACAATAGATCAAACACCTCTTTATGTTAGAGAGATCATCAAGCGCGCTCTTTTGATTGGTTCAACGTCCATTGTAATATCTCACAACCATCCAAGCGGAGATATACAGCCTTCAAGTGGCGATATATCTCTCACTAGACAACTGGCAGAGGCTTGCAAAAGTGTAGGAATAGAATTAATAGACCACATTATTATTACATTTAACAGCTATTTTAGCTTCAAAGAAAATAGGTTGTTGTAAAATAGCTCCCTGCTAGCAGTGGTGTGAAAGCAGATAGCTGTGCTGTAAAAACTACTTGACAACCCTCACCCATCCCGCTATCATAACATTGAAGCTAAGTGTTTATCTTCGGTCTGTACAGAT
>JAODGC010048971.1:0-18637 GCA_027574925.1 Ecitoglossa quadriceps | reverse complement strand
GATTCCCAGGAAGTGAGATAGCGGTTCAAAATGACATTGTTGCTAGTTAATTAAATTTATTTAATTGATCTTTATTTTTCGTGCTGTAAATTTATTAGAATAGCAGTATTTTTAATTAACTTAAACAATGAATGATACTGCATAATAAGGCGATTAATTAATCGTTATCAACTTTTACACCCACAAATAAGGAAGATGCGATTATTATTCAATAAAACTAGAAGATGCAATATATGAAGTTATTTCTCGCGTCATATTGAATGTAGCTATAAAAATGTCTGCATTGTTCCACATTACCAACTTGTATTTTCTAATATTTTTCTCTTTTACCACAACCAATTCAGCCAATATTCTTGCAATAACACCATTTCCTTCCTTAGCAAACACAATCCCGTTTGTCCCACTATTTCAAGCCCTATCCGAATATCATAATTTAACTGTAATAACTTCTAATCCAATGGCAATTCATCCGAGAACAAACGTAAGGGTAATTGATGTCAGTGAAGTGTATCAGCATGATTTACAAGAAGAATTAATCGAAGTGATTGCGGGTAACAACATTGGGAAACATCATGAGGTATTCAGAGTTGTGGTTCAAAATCCGTATGTCCGTGAAATTCTTCTGGATAAAACCATCAGATTTGATTTGGTTTTAGCTGATATTACATCACCAATTTGGAGTGTGTTTGGATTACGATATTCTTGTCCTGTTGTTGGTTTACTTCCTCAAGACGTGTACTTGGTCCACATGAAAATGGGGACACCGACGAATCCAGCAGTGCATTCGGATAGTTCTGTGGGATTGAATTATGATATGAATACATTTGACAGGATTTATAATATTTTTATTGGTGGTCTGTTGTTGGCCAATGATATATTATATACTCAACAGAAAGTTACTTATTATTTGCAAGAGTACTTTCCAAGAATTGATAATTTTGAGCCAACGATATCGATGGATTTACAGTCAAAGATAGCCTTATTGTTGGTAAACCAAATACCTGGATTCCATAAGTTAAGAGCTACAACTGATAATACCCTATATATTGGATCAGGACCTAAATATTTAAGAAATTTTAAGACTGATAGAGGCTATCAATCAACGATCAGACGAAATCTGATTGTTGTATACATCGAATTGGACAGAGACGAAGATTATTACAAAATAATAAATGAGTTGCATCGATTAGATGAAACTATTTTCTGGGTAAAACAACCAAACTTGTCACTGCATGAAACATACGATAATATTCAAGTCATAGAACAATATGAATTCCAAGACATTTTAAACAATTATAAAATCGATGTTTTAATTACAAATGGCGATAATCATCTGATTGAAATTTCTTTTATATGTAACATTCCATTTTTGATTGTGTCAAGGGACAGCAATGGGCAAGAAAAGCAGAACATTCAGAAGCTAGCACAACATAAAATGGCGACGGTTATTACAATTCAAAATTTGAGAAATTTGAAAACCTATATTGAGAACTTTATAGAACGAAACGTGTACGTATTTCAAATTGCTTGATTATATAAACGTTGATTTTTAATATTACTGTCTTTTTATCTACAGTGAAAATAAACAGTTGATTGCCGATTATGCTGCTAAAATAAATCACCCGATATCTGGAATTAAATCAGCTATGGTATGGCTTAATTGGTTACTACAAAAACATAGTCAACTGGATGTGATTACAAATCCAATCATGAAAATGAATATTCTGGAAGCATGGTATATAGACATTGTTGGTATTTTGTTCGTGACAATTATAGCTGCTTCAGTCCTTTTGGTGTTCTTGGGTTCGAAAGCGATTAATTTTATAACTGTAACAGCTGCAAAGAAGGAACTGGTGTATTGAATCGTTTATTGCACTTCGCATAAATTATGCACTCATATCAGGTTGTTGAAACTAAATAAACTCGTTTCCAATGAATGCAATTTATTTATATGCAACATATTTCTTAAATCAATCTTAAAACAAAATTAATATTCTATTAATTTAGAAACTTTTTTTAAGAATAACCTAAATCTACTGACAATTTATATCTTCGGATATATCGTAAGATGCACACGAAGATTAGATCACACTTCCAGTCAATTTACTATTCTAGAATTTACAAAAGTTTAACAAAATTCAATCCTTTAGCAGGTGTACAAAGATTAGAAACACCCACGTTAATGGGTAACACACCTCAAATATTCAAGTATTATCACACCCTAAACGGATATGAAAATATTATTCTTATACATCCAAATCGAAACGCAAAGCCAAACAATTGTACCCCAAAGATTCATACCCAAATATGCAGCGTGAGTTTTATCACTTGGTATCCAAGCAAAAGGAAACGTATCCGCAAATAAGCGATGGCAAACATAGAGTACCAACGGGTTCATTCCAGGGTAAAAAAATGGTCTACCACCCCATTTACGCATTACATCAACGACAACGTGCAGAAAAGCAAAGAGCAGCGATGCAAGACCGGCCATTAACGTAATGAAAGATAATGACATAAGACGCTTATTAATGGGAATAACTCCACCATTTTTTGAGAAATTGCAGAGAGATGCACCAAACAGGGAGAGGGCAAAGCCGCAAATTACTAATCGAATAACTTTGTCTTTTGCGTTTGTGTATGTGACCATTATACGTCCAGCATGAGCACCCAAGAATACCAAAAATGCTCCAGTTAGAGTACCAAGAATACCTTCTGGGTCAAAGTATTCTGTTGCTTCATAGATTTTACGGTAAGGACCAGATTTGTAGATATGGTTACCAAAAACCTCGCGATCGATGTAACCAGTAACACCTCCAGTACAATTTTCATATTTTCCATGGTCATGCAAACCACCAGGTCCAAGATAACCTTTACCACAACCAGGAAGGTCAACGAAGAATATGATGCAAGTATGAATAAAAACCATTGATATCATGATGATCCACTGGGGCCAAGCAGAAATTATTTCAGGTATTACCCATCCACTACGGACCTAATAAAATAAAACAAATAAATATGAAATTTTAATTACATTTTAAACATGTTTACTTCGTTCGGTGCACGTTTAGCAAAAGAAGCTTCCAATAATCCCGCAATTAAATAAACCAATCCTAGACGTTGCAGAACACCACAAAAACGCAATTCGGATAGAGGTTTTGCAGTGCCATGAGAGTTCAATGCCACACCCAGTAGTATCAAAATTAAAGACCGTTTCACAACCTGGAAGATAATTTGGCGACGTGGCGTTGCCCTTCGTAATCTGCTCGTGAATGTAAGAGTCATAGACAGGCCCATAATCCATGTAAACCATGGAAAGACTAAATCTGCAAAAGTCAAGCCATTCCAAACAGAATGTTCGAAAAAGTAATATTTGCCGCCGCCGTAGTTCACGAATATCATCAGCAATATGATAAAACCACGGAAAACATCAATAGACTTGAAACGATTTGGATGTTTCTTCAAAGGAGGCCGTTCCAAAACCAATGGTGAATCTTGTGTACTTCCCAAATCCTGAAATAAATTTGAAAATAAAACCAAGCCAAATTTACAACAATTGAAGACATTCGCTAACACTTTCAATTTCTGTTGTTCTGAAGACCAATCTCCGCCAAATCGAGTTATCCCTTGTACACCTATAGATGCATTTTACCATGTACCACATAGTTCCAATAAACATAAATATAATATATGCTGTAAAAATGGCTAAAACACAAAATGCTTGTCAACGATTAAACTTTCTACTCCAAAATAACTTACGAATATAAGCATTGTCAGCTTCTTCTTTGATGTAAAGTGGACTGCATTTGTCCATTGTCAGATTCCAACCATATCTATAGTGCTCCAATAAATTTTGATTCCATCTGCACAAATATCATTCATATTCAACATAATCAAACTGAAAAGTTAATTTATACTTACGGACATAGAACAGAGTCATTGTATTTGTAGTGCATCCTCAGTGAATACTTCGTATTAATCAGTAAGTTATGAAGTCCATTGGCAGAAATATTCCCCAATAGTTGGTAGTCACATTGGTCACATTCCACATACTGCCCATAGATATCAACTGCCTGGTTGATAAAGTTATAAATTGTGAGGCAGGCCTCATCATAAATAAAATTTGGATGTGATGATTCACATTTATTCATGTTTTCCATCAACATTTTGGTTAGTGTTGTGAAATACTCTGGAAATCATTGTTTTGATTCAGAATATTAAATACGATAGTGTACAGCCAAATATTAGGCAACGAAAATAAAGCAAACCTTACCATTTAGATGCAATCGTCAAAATGTAATAATTTGCATTTACTTGGAGTACGAAACCCTCAATTTGAGTGAATCACTGTATGACAAAGGCGTGCATTAAGTCAGCTGCTTGGCATCGCCTGGCATGTACACCATGTACATTCTACAACCACAACCTCTGTGATAGACGATTACAGAATTGCGGTGATTGCACTTGCGGAATATTTGCTTCTTGATATCCAATATATTGAATAGAGGAATATTTACGCTATAATTTATGTTCTTTACATTTGCAATGAGTTAGTAAACTGAGAGAAAAAGTAGATATCGCGCAAGAACAACTCGAGCAAACTTGACAAAAGCAAATTTTTTAAATATCTCTACAGTCTACAGATTTTTACTTAATTCGAGCTACGACTTATTTGTGACCGATACATGCGATATATAAATCAGCGTCCTTAATGTTCCTATTTTCTTTTTGTGCAGCGCTGTTGTTCATTATTTTTTAAAAGTCATAAGTATGTGGAATATATAATTTACTACATATGTCTTTGGAGACGATTCATTTGTTCAACAATTTTGATTCGCTTTGAATTATTCCAGATATTCGGTTGTATTCTGTTTATTACATTTTATTTAGTTGAGTGCGTTGCGTGCATTGAGGTTGCAGCGTGCAAGACCATACTGTCCATAGGTCGTTGATAGCGTTTGTTGGGCATCATTTAGAATTCTAATATTCTTAAAATAATCAAAGAGCTGTAATTAATTTACAGGTGCCATGATCCAGCGCGTGTCTCACTTACTAATTCGTAATGTTAATGGTAAGTAAATTACTTTATCAACTATTCAACCTACTAATAATTATGACATCTTCAGCAACAAACATTTCCAAGATGTCCAGTTTGGCTGAATTGAAAACTGTGAAAATCAGTACTCCAAAAACAAATGTTTACCATGTGGAACTAAACAGGCCAGATAAAATAAATGCAATGAATTTGAAACTGTGGGAAGAAATCCAGGTTGCTTTTGATAACTTAAGTGACAATCCAGATTGTAGGGTAATTGTACTTTCAGGAGCTGGAAGATTGTTTACGGCAGGTATATTACAACATTAGTTATGTTTAAGAAGTACATGAGAACTAACATTGCTTGCTTTCAGGGATTGATTTTCAGGCATTTATGGGAATGGGACAGCAGATGGCTGAGGAAGATGATCTTGCTCGAAAGGCCAAAATAGTGTATAAATCACTGAAAAGCTTCCAAAATAACTTGTCTTCCATTGAACATTGTTCAAAACCAGTAATTGCTGCTATTCACAATGCTTGTATTGGAGCTGGAGTTGACATGATTACATCAACTTGTATAAGATATTGTACAAAGGATGCATATTTCCAAGTGAAAGAAGTAATTATTGCAGTATATTATAATGCATGAGAGGCAAGGCATTTAAGAGGAATTTGTAGATTCTCCTTGGTATGGCAGCTGATGTTGGAACTCTACAAAGACTACCAAAAATCATTGGAAGTCAGAGTTTAGTCAGAGAATTATGCTATACTGGACGCGTGATGAAAGCAGACGAGGCTTTATCTTGCGGATTAGTTTCTAGAGTTTTTGAGAACAAAGAAGTGTAAGTAATCTGCATGTGTTTAACCTAATTCACTTAATCAATTTCCTGTAACATTGAATAAAATAGGATGATGGATGGAACAATGAAAGTAGCAGAACAAATTGCCAAATTGAGTCCTGTAGCAATGCAGGCCAGCAAAGCATCCTTGTTGTATGCCCGTGATCACACGGTTCAAGATGGTTTGTGTGAAATTGTGAGTTAATCATTCCACCTAGAAAATATTTCACACATTACATGTTTATCTTTTTTTTTATGCAGGGCATAAGGAATCAATTCCTCTTGCAAAGTGAAGATTTCTTGAATTCAGTGATGCATGCAGCAACTAAGGCTGAAGGAGAATGTGTATATTCAAAGCTTTAATTAATGCAAAAAACATGCTGGTGCAATAATAATTATCATTATAATTGATATGCAAATAAATTTATACAATTTTTATGATAAAATATAATGGTGGTACACATTGTAATGTCACTGCACAAATCTGAGAGATATTTTTTTCTTTTCAGTTACTGGCCTTTGCTCTGCCATAATTATATCAGCCATGTCATATACGTTGTTTTCCGTTAATACATGCTTAATAGTTAAAAAATAAAATTAAGAAGATGGCTATAGGCCTAGAATACGGAATAATTACCATAAGTTGGTTAATGTAGTATTCATAGGGGAGTGTTTGTGTTTGTGGATCTATTGCAATCTCCAACATTTCAGCTATTTCATCTTGAGAGAATGGTTCACCTTCTTGAGTCATAATTTTGGTTATTTCTTCTTTAGTAAGATACCCAAGTCCTTTTTCATCAAGTTCATGAAACGCCTCAAGAAGTTGATCGGGCGAAGCCGGCATAAATTTGTGTTCTGTGATCGCTTGTGCGATCACTGGTATGAATGTTACCAAATGAATGGTGCCAGGATTTTCTGCATTTTCCATTTTTACAAGCATTTCTTGTATTTCTGCTTCACTTGGAACACATTCTAAAGCGCGAACGATTGTTCCGATTTCTCGCGCATCTACAGTTTTGTTATTTGCGTGATCGAACACATCAAACACATCGGCAATTCTACGCTCGAGATCATTATTAATGGGTACTGCAATTTAATTATTTAAATAATATTTAAATTAAAAGAAATAGTTAATTTACCGGTAATTTCATCAATATCTTCCATTGCTACAAATGATTTTACGGATATTGATCAAACAATAAAGAAAAATTGTTTTAATAATTTGTGTCACATGCCCAATACACAATATATGCTTGAAATATACTTTTATTAAATTTTTGTTTTCTTATTTATTGGTACTATTTGAACCATTTAAACGATTTAAACAACCCTGGCGTATTTGTTACTAACTAGATGTATAAACTAGTAACTTCAGACAGAGACAGTTGGTAGTAGGCGCAACGCGGCCGCCATTTGCAAGTGTTTGAGCGTGCTTTTCGTAGGTGATACGTGTTTTTGATGCAGTTTCTTAAAAAAGTTAATCGTGATTGCTTGTATTTTTGTGCAAAGAGTAAAACATGGACCCGGCAAAGCTAAAAGTGGTCGAGCTTCGCGGCGAATTGCAAGCTCGTGGCTTGGATACAAAAGGGAACAAGCCGGTCTTGGTGAAGCGCCTTAAGGAGGCCTTGGAGGCAGAGCTGCAAACAGGTACGTTGTGCATTATTACTTCAAGTATTCTCGGTGCAGTTATTGCGAATCACGATAGATTGCATATCTGAAAACATGCGCGGCGTCTTCGCATTGCTTAGCCATGCAAACTGGTATTGTGATTTTGGGCGCCAAAAAGCGTCCATGACTCTGAACGTAACAGTATTAGAAAAGTGTTGTTACTCGTTATTACTAGTTGTATGATGAATATGTAGGGTCGTGATCAGTGAATAATTGTTTGTTTTCATAATGTGAGGTTACTGTTTTCATTGAAATTTCAGATCTACCTGATACTTCTATTGCTGACACCTCTACAGAAGATTGTGGTTCACAAGATGAGGAATGCATGGTTGAAGAATCAACATCTCAAGAGACTCTTCCTGAGACAGAGGTGACACAAAGTGATCCTACTCCTGAACCACAAGTGCAAGAGCCTGAAGTTGCTTCAGCAGTTACAAATGAAGTTGAACCAGAACCAAGCACTGAGGCTATAGAACCAGAACCTATGATAGAAGCAAGTGAAGAAACAAATAAAGATATGGAAGAAAAAACTAAAGAGCCAACTATTGATGAACAACCAATGCCTTCGGAATCAGAAAAGATTCCAGAAATGGAACAAGCAGAAGAAGTAGTTAATCTTGAGCAAATGAATTTAACAATGTTTTAAATATTATTCTATGTCTCCAGATGGTAACAGAAGAAGGGCCTGCACATGAGGTTGTCAATGAAATGGAAAAAGTAGAGCAGAATGGTGATAGTGCAAATGGGGATGCTGATGAGGTATAATTATTACCACATAATTATTACAAAAGAGTTTACAATTATAATCTTTTTCCTTTATAGGAATCATGTGAACCAAAAGCCAAGAAGTCGAGATGGGGCGCTGAAACAGATGTTACAGTCGAAACACCCAATGAAGATGCGCCGGTTGACGTTGCGGAATCCACTTGTGATGAGCAGAAGCAGGAAAAAACAGGCGAAAAGCGGAAACATTCCAGTCCGTCACCAGATAGGAACCAACGACAGCGGAGCAAATCTCCTATTCGAGAAGACGAACCTGCCGTCGATGCCAACAAGGTTCAACTAAGTTGGTGTAAGTAAATTACACAGATACATTATTGTTACTAGAACATTATTTCACTTTGGTTGAAATAGTTAGTTTTTGGGTAGAATTTGTTGGTAATTTGGTTCAGTAATAGTTCTGCTGGGGTCTACTGGAATTGAGTATCACACTTTCCTGTTAGTTATCAAATTAGTCGTTGGCCCACATTAAGCTTTGGTTTTTTCTTGCATGAGAGTTTGATTAAGCATTTTGTAGATTGCAAATATTCTTTTGCTTATGTAACTACCTAGTTGACAAACACTTTATTTCAAATGATTTACAATATTTTGTATAAAGATTTATTTTGTTGGTAGCTAATATCAACATATATGTACTTTTATCTTCATAGACACAGTAACCAATAAATTAACTTTACCAAAAACATCGTAGCGAATTGTTTTATTTTCTCTATCTGGGCCTCATTTTTGCGCTCATCCTTACATAATAACAATATCGCACGCTTTACGTTAACATTGGGATGATCCACAAATTTGCTTTACTTCCAGATGATTCCGACCTTCACCTTCAAATAGATAAGACGCATTTCTTATCAGCAAAGCCTTTAAATGATGGCTTGTTTGGTTACATCTGGTCTGGTGCTAGAGTTACACACGGCGTAAAAACGAATAAGGTAAATAACATTTTAAAATTATTCACCGTTAGCGATGGTTTTGCGTGATTTGTGAGGTTTAAAAGAACACTGTTATTTTAATGTTAAATGCTCACTAATTTGACTGTAATTTTATCACCAGGCCTGTTATGAACTGAAAGTAACTGAGGAGCTGCAGTTTGAGGATATATTATGTGGATCTGATCGAAAAGATAATCGCAGAGATCGGCGTGATAATAGTAAAAGGGAAGTTCGAGGTAATAGTCGATCAAAATCGTCAAACGGTTATGAGGAGAGCGTAAAATCAAATGCAGCCAATAAAGCAGATTCAATTGACGATAGTAAACCTGAGAAAAAGGAAGAAGTTCCTTCAAATGATGAAGCAGTGACTGAACCAAAAGCAATGGAGATGGATGTTGAAACTGATGCAAATGAAAAATTGGTCAATACGGAAACCGAAGTAAAGGAAGTCGTAGATGAACCCGCAAAGGTAGAAGAAACTGATCAAGAACAACCTACTGAAGCGGAAGAAACGACGCCTCAGGATTCCAATAAGCATGCCGAAGATAAACCTCAAGTATCCACAGAAACAGAACTTGTTAAAGTACCACCACATTTAATTAGAATTGGATGGTCGTCTTCTAAAGCGTCTTTGCAGCTAGGTGAAGATAAACAATCATTTGGTTTAGAATCTAGTGGTAAATTTTATGGAAATAATACTGTAGTCAGCACTGAGGCAACATTTAAGGTTGGAGATGTAATTAGAGCATTTGTTGACATGTCCACACATGAGTTGACTTTTGCCATTAACGGCGTTATATCATATAAGTACCAGATTGATACGGCTGATATCGAAGATGTAGAGGAGTTGGTTTTATTTCCACATATTATCACAAGAAACTTAGCGTTTGAAATCAATACTGGTGATAGGGAGGAACCATTGAGTGAAACTCCAGAAGGTTTTACAGCTTACACATTTTTGTCTAAATTAGAAACGATAATTTCTGGACCGATAACTCCGAAACGAGAGGAATGTGAAGTAAGCTTTTGAATTTATACTGTACTGTTATTTTATTAATACATATTTTGTTCTCTGCAGGTAATTATGATGTGTGGATTACCTGGCGCTGGTAAAACACATTGGGTGGAAGAGTATATTAAAACTGCCACAAAATCTTATTATCTAATTGGATCATCATATCTTATGAATCGTATGACAGTAAGCTATTACTACCATTATAATTTATATGAATTTTTGTATTTACATTTCAATTTTCGTTAGGTTGATGGGAAAACAATACGAGCAAGTGTATCCAACGATCGCATGTCAACCTTTTGGAACAAATTGCAAAAGTCCCTCAATCGATTAGGAGACTTGGCTCCTTTGAGACGGCGTGATTTTATTCTAGACCTGGTGAGTTTTATATTATAAAAGAAAGCGTGAGATAGCTGCGTCAAAGTAAAGATCAAATTATTCAGGATGAACATATCTCAGTCATTTGATGTATTGTTACACAATATTGCCTGCTTTGCCTTCGTTTTTAATCGAATGTCGATAGTAAATGTTTATGTTGTGAAACTTTTCATTAAGATGAGATATGCTGTGTTTTAAGCATTTACAGTCGCATGGGAATCATCCAAGCACAGGTACCTGTTAGTATTTATGTCAACGAAAAAGCCATAAAGTGGCAACATATTTCTATGACTTATTCGTATTTAGATGATGTTTTGGATGCAGCTATTTACAACGCCGCGCTCTTATTATGTTTAGAAGGTATATTCAGGCATTCGTCTGTGACAAGCATCAATGGTTGCAAATTTGATCTGTTGTTGGGGGGAGTATGTGTATCATCTGAATGTCTACCACTGATTGAAACGATACTTTGCAACTTTTGATTTTTGGGAATAGTATAATAATGTAATATAATAATGCAATGAAACAATGTGAGCTATAATATGAGCGTTGTGGCAGACAAATGTGTTCCCGGCGGCGTTACGCCGTAAAATGCGCGCGTTTTTGGGCTTCAAGCGGCACGCGGTCATAGTAGTAAATGAGGACGAAGAACAAGAGAAGAGATTGAAACAACAGGATCCCGAGACCGGTAAAGACATGTCTATGAGCGCTCTACTTGAAATGAAAGGTACATACCATCTTACAATCAACGTTAAACATTTATAGAAATAATTTTCTCCACAAATCTTTGCATTATTAGTGTGTAAACTTTTTATTAATACTGCGGCATCGAAGTAAACGCGTGGTATTACTTGTTCACTTTGGTGTCGTATGATTTTATTGTCCTTCACAATGGATTTATTACTGTATGGCTCTATAATACTTAGCGTACATATTTTCACAGCTAATATGGGTTTACCGAAGGTGGGCGAAAGCTTCGAGCAAGTCACTTATGCATCCTTGGCCGAAGATAAGGCACAGGAGCAAGTAAACAAATATAATAAACAAGGCCGTGATGGCGGATTTGGAAATATGGGACACCATAGACGTGATCATCGAGATGATCGTAATAATCGTTGGCATAATAGAGGCTCTGGAGGAAATGGTGGTCCAAGACGTACGTAATACTATACTAACAAACCTCAAGCACGAGACTACTGAGTATTTTTGTTTAGGTGATTATCAAAATAGGAACAACTATCGTGACCGACCCTACCCAAATAACAGGTATGATAGGAATTACCGACAAAGTGGTGGTAGTGGAGGAGGTGGTGGTGGAAGCTGGAGACCTGGCGGTGATCGGCCTTCAGGAAACTGGGGGTCACGTAACGACAGACGTGACAATCGCGGACCGAGAGATTGGCGAAGTAATAATCGCAGCGGAGGTGGAAGTATGTCTTTCCTATTTTCATGTAGTTGTAGAAAAAACTAAGCAATTTTGTAACCTTCAGTGAATGATCGACCACAACATCGTGGAGGTAACAATCGCGATCATCGCAGCCATAGCAACAGCAGTGGGGGCAATTACAATCGGAATCGCAACCAAAGCAGCGGTGCAGGCGGTGGCGGCCGTTGGGGCGGTAGCCATAGTCAAAGCGGGGGATGGAGTAGTCAAGGTGGTGGTAGTTGGAATAGCAGCCACAACCAGGACTGGAACGCCGGGTGGAACCAATCGCAGGGTAGTTGGAATCAAAATCAGTGGAAGTATGGTGGTGGTTATAACCAAGGTGGTTACAGCCAATACCCGCCGAATTGGAACTCCTACTACGGCAGCAACAGCTATTCCCATGACTGGAGCGGGTCGAACTCCGGTGGACACGATGGTGACGGAAATCATACCACGTCTGCCACGACCAATACATCGAACAGCAACTCGTCGTACGCACCATCATCATCGATGATGGCTCCACAACTCCAGCAAGACACGTGGTCGCAGTATTCCCACCAATACACGTCTAGTTCTACGTCTAATGCCAATTCACAAAAGTAGTCCAAGCTGTCACTTAGAATGGTCCTGAGTGATGCTAAATAATGTTGGCCTTTATAAGGAGAAAGAGCCAAGTACATTATTAGTTACGTTGTATAAATTTTTTTGTATTTTGATTAACTGAATAATTTTTAGTGGAATGTAAATCACGTTCTTGTTTCAATTCACTCTAATCAATTGTAATATTATATTTGTATGTGGCCGCTGAAACACATGCGAATGTATTGGATTATATTTAGCACGGTGTACATTGATTTAAGAAATTGATCTCCTATTTTGGGGTATGGTAGATTATAGCAGGGCACTAAATTATTTTATATCGAGAATGCAGTAATATAGCCGTTTATAGAGTTAAAGGTTTATACATGCTAGCAAAGTGCTGAATACAAAGTAGAATGAGAATATATGAGTACCTTATATTTTCCAAAAACTATACATAAAATAAAAGAATCATACGATGTGTATATAAGATTTTTATTGAATTGAGACGCAAAGTATTATAATATAGATGTAGGGAAATCATTTTATTGTATGTGTGTTCCGAGTTTTTAAAATCATGGAAGTGAATAAATATTTAGGACATTGAACATTGCTGTTCCTTGTATTCCTTTATGTACAAGCTCATTGCAATATTTATTCAACTGTGGCATTAATTACATTGTTTGCTAACTGAGGCGATAAGCGCGGGCCGAACGATGATTTTGACACATTTTTGCTCAATCACGGACAAATAGTTTGATAGAATTGTATGTTTTGCCATGATTTGGTTTTCTTGGCAATTAATGTATCGTGTTGGTCTAAAATATGGACATATTTGTTAAAGGAGTGCCACTTTACGCAGGACTGAAATCTGAATTTAGTTACATGCCTTCGTTTATGATAATTCGTGCAAATGTCAGTAGATCGATATGTGTTTCAGAATACTACTAACTGATGCATTTCGACCGGCTATCAATTTTATCTTAGACCATGCGTCGAAAAAAAAATGTTACTGGCAAAAAATCAGTGTAATCAGCGAAATGTAGAATTAGAACTAGTTTTGATGAAGTGATCCAAGAATATCGTAACAGCATCTTCTAATCTAAATTTGTAAATAAAGCTGATGTTTCCAAGATGATATACACCATCATAAGAACTTAAGTTATATTTTATTTCTGTGCAATAATGGCTCTGTTCTCTAAGTAAACTATAAATTAAATGATTTTTTAACTTGCATTCCGCAAACAACTTATTATGTCAGTTTAGAGCGTTTAACAACCGTTCCGCATATTTGGTCTATAAAATTATAGTCGATGCAGTAATGGTCACGACTTGCAGCAATTTCACTGAACTGTAAAGACTAAGAAATGATTATAAAGTTGTTGATTTTGTTTTGTGTCTGGCTTCTATATGCAACAATTCGGAAAAATCAAATATACACAACTGTCGGTTACAGAACAAAATAGTTGGAAAATTTCCTTAAGAATCATCTACGCTGCTGTAGCTGATCCAATTAATCAACATATGAAAGTAGATCAGTTTCGAATATGCAACATACTTTACAATAATTTTAATACGTGTAAGTACATTTATCATCTGACTTACCGGAATGATCAGTAATGTCTGTAATTACTTTGTTTATGATTGATGTAATGTAATATTTTTAATAGCATAGAATGGTTTTTTTTTTAAATTAAGTAACAGCAGAAATTTATTTTGCAGATCCACCGAAAAGATTGTCACTTTTTTTAATTACTTAGTCTTGTAATATGTTTCTATAAGCATCATAAAAAGTTAACGAATTTGTTGTCATTAGATTGAACAAATTATCTCCATATCTATGGTAATCCCATGTTTAATTAGCTGTTAATTAGTATGGACACAATAAAGGATAGTCGTAAAGCTGATGGTTGTGTAAAAGTTGCGCGCTGTGAGTTGTGTCTGTCTTTTTTAATTAAATATTAACTCGACAAAATCGCCGCCCACGTCTAATTTCTCAAATAGACAACAAACCATAAGATTTATTAAGTATCTTTTCTTTGAAAAATATATTTGCAAGTCTGATTAAACGCATTCTAAAGGTAATTACTTTAAATTATAATCGAATACATGATTGTCTTTACTTAATTTTTAAATTTGTATAAGGTTAATGTTAACTTTGATATTTCTTTGCTGCGGAACTGGCATAAATTATAAGCTAACGACCTATCGCAACTTAAGCCAGGAAAACGTAATTTTGCCATTTCCAGCACACACGCGACTCAAATGGCTTAAACGTGAAAATATTATAATTCGATTTATTTAAGTGACATTCATGCGACATACTTGATTATTGTGACATGCTGTTTGTTTCTCCGTAGAATTTTGTAGATATATGTCTCTCAAATGACATGAAATGTGATTGACATTTCTAGAAGTCGGAGAAGCGAAAAACTGGTTCACATTCAGCTTAAGTTGTAGCTTATATGTTGTTAGAAGAGCGAAATGAGTTCCTTGCAGTGTTATTGGCATATGCAGGTATTTTGTTATGAAATATTTAGCTTTTTGAAATAAACAAATAACTAGTTTTTTCTGGAGATGGGCAACTTAAATTAATTGTGAAAAAGGTTAGATTGCTTCTAGAAGCTTTTGAAATATGGGCCTATATTAGTTTGGACTTCTGAAGATTCATAGAGTTTTATTTGTCTTTTATTTTCAGTTTTTCTTTAGATTTTATTTCAAGACATTAAAAACAATAAAATACTTATACTCCAATTTCCATTTAAGCAGATACACCATAATTGTTTCTATACCTTTGAGGTTTAAGGATTTATTATCGAGAATTTCATAACACACAATATGGAATAACTTCACTGCAATTCTCTCGTCATGACCAGCAGGATAATGAGCGTCGCACGCCTAGGAAAGGCAAAGACAACAAAAAGTTGGCACACTTATCTGCACACAAATCCAAACTATTCACTATTTCAAACAAGAGGTAGAAATGCACAACATGAATGCCAATCATACAGATATTAGTAGTGTGGCGATATTTTTCTACATTTTTTTCTAGTATGCATTGTGCAATCGTCCACTGAAATGAACTACATTTGACCATGTTGTCCGTTTGTAATTGAAAGTGTTGCATTGCAACGATCTGCAGATTTTTTCCAAACCAGAGTGCAATCAGCATCGCAAATTTCAGAAATTAGTTAATGTAAAACAATATTTAAGTTAACTAAGTTAAGCAAGATTAGAATGTGTAGTACGTTAATAGGCGATTACTTCTTGTTAAGTTTTACGCTTTTTTAAATGTATTTTTTTTTAAAGTAAAAAGTAAAATTATAATAATTAATTTAAAACAGGAAATGATTTATATCTGGTCTTTAATTCTGAGATGCGGATTAATTTTATTCATTCAAACATTAATTATAAATTTATTATTGCAACGAAATGAGATATTTATTTTTGAAATACTACTTGTACTCTAATTATAATTATCAGTTATGATTACATAACTAGTTCCAATCACGTATCAAAAAAGAACAGCACCAAAAATCAAATCAAATGTGTAACTATCATGTGATAATAAGATTGGGTAACCAATTTCTATTATCGGTTAATAACTAACAACCAGAAGTCATACACTAATAAATAAAATATAATTCAACATCACGATACAAATATCTTCAAACAACTTACGTAAGAATTGCTTAACTGACTAATGCAAAGTAAAATGCTGCTTGAGGCAAACTCAATAGCGTGATATTTCCGGTCCTAGGCGCGGAACTTCCGATGAACGACAACAATATTTACTAAAATATCATCTCGATTCCTACCATCAGTCACTCTCAATTCTTAGTCTGTCAGTCAACATGAACCACAGCCTGAAATTAAATTCTAGCCGCATTGGTAGCGGAACCTCATGATTGTAGTCTTTAATTTCCTCCGCAACTTAACGTTTGCGGTTGTCATCGTTGGATGTTAAAGCCAAGCCTCATTTCTCATTTCTTCATCAGCAGCATCAGTATTGTAGTCGGTCTACTGGTTTTTACTGTTGGGAGCAAGCAGGATAGAAAGACGCATATCACTTTCACTCAGAAAGACAACGCCAATTTCTGTGAACAATATTAAATCATCAATAATATTAATGAACGACTTGCTGTTACGTTCCGATGCAATTGCAATGTCTTCAATATTATTTTTGGTTGCTCTGTTTAAGGTTATATTATTTTACAACATTTTCAAACTACTGTTACTTTCTTCGAGACTCATTCTTTGCCACATGCCAAAAAATGTAGTATCATTGTGTTTAATTAATTCTTGTCGACGTTGCACATGCGAATCAATTAAGTAAATAGTATGAATATCCGAATACATTTTCCAGTTTTCTTTGGCAGGCGATTACGTTGATTATGCACATATTTGTTGGATCTCTGCCTTGAGCAAGCAAAGTTAGTTGCATGTCGAATGTGTGCTCATTACAATTATGAAAGTGTGATCCATTTGTTTGTAAACGCAGACCAAATCACAAATGTTGCACTTGTTTGTGCTCGTAGTTGTATAATGATACCAAATATTCCAGTTCATGTGAAATGTCAATCGGAGATCCAAGAAATGTTGCTGCTATTGTCTCCGTTTCTAAATAGCTGCGGGTTTTACTTTTAAATAGTGAGGGAAATTATTACGATAATCTGAACCACATTCGACCATCTGTGCTTCAAGTTTCAGCTGTGTGGTACCACCTTCCATTGTGGAATTGATTGCTCACCACAAATACATTTGAATTTAATTTCCGACTAATGTGAAAACATCTAAAAACGCCGAGAAAGTGACTTTTATTGTGGCTGGGTGAGGAACACGGTTTATCTTTATTACCACCTAATCTGCGCTTTTCTAGATATTCCAATGAATTATTTCATAAAGATGAATCAATTATTGAGTAACCAAGTCAGTGCTTAGTCCAAGCCTAGATAATGAAAAATGAAGTACTTGAGATTGTCTAGATGTCGAGATCTTAAGATAGAGCATAGAGGAAATTATTGCGATAATCTGAACCACATTCGACCATCTGTTTTTACTTAAGTTACCACTGATAAAGCCATCCAATTTCTACCCAGGCTAGATTATTAATTAATTACCAACGGAAGCAAATAAAAGCTTCAATTTGAAACATGGTTAAGTACTTTTCACTGATTTAGCACATTGTTTTGCAATCGCCGCTCATAATTTAGCTTTCTTTCAACTTTATCTGATTGTTTTACAAAGAAACTAGACTGCCTAAATTAATGTTCAAGACTTATGCCTAATGTAATTATGGTGGTGCTTGCGTCTAATAATTACAATATTGGTAATTTGAGTGAATTAACAGGAACAGCTGATTACAAAAAACAATGCTACTACTATTTAGTTAGCGTTGTTTTTGTAGTTATTGTACCAAGTCATAATCTTTTTTTTTTTAATAGTAAAAGCAGAACATGAAAGTTAGTGAAGTTTACATGATTGATAGTGGATGTAGTGTTTTTTGTGGCAAAGTTATGTGAAATTTAAAACAAAATGTGTTCTGTTTTGCATAAAAATGGAACAAGTTTGCATGAAAACCATACCAAATCAAATAATTCCTTTGACTTATTCAATGTTGTAGAAACTGCCATAATCCCACTTAGTTTATATCTTCAATTACGTTTATAATTAAATAAAGTCTAGTTTAAATTATGTCTGATCCAAGTTAATATTTGTTTCCAGCACACGTACACACTTCGAATACGAAACATCAAACGAAAGCAAAAGGAAGCAAATGAATTTACTTGTTGTTTCACTCAACCATTAACAGTATCGTGAAGTAAAAATTGTATTAGATGTTTATGTCCAAGGCGCATCTCTTGATGAGTTATTCAAGCAGGTCACGCTGCCGCCGCCGCACGCCGCGCCGGGCGAAAAGAAAAGTTTCACGACTTTTTGCAAATGGAAACCGATGCGTAATGATTGTAATTACGCGACGCTGTAAAT
>JAODGC010048960.1:0-18662 GCA_027574925.1 Ecitoglossa quadriceps | reverse complement strand
ACATTGTGATTTTGGCCCATCAGGAGGGTGTCATCCCAGTGCTTGACACTGGGATCCAGGAATTTTATTAAGTTGGCAAGCATAAAAATAGCTGTTTTATGTTAAAACACAACGTTTTAATGATTATGGAAAGGCTGGATCCCAGTGTCTGGGCACTGGCCCACTGGTGGCCCAAACTACAACGTTCGTACAGTTGTGTGTGTCTTCCCATGGAGATTGCTCTCAAAATTATAATGCTCATGCAGTTGCGTGCTCGATTAATTTACTGTGCAACAGAAAAATCTATAATTCAGTTTACGTATTTTTTTATCTCAGCCAAAATCTTATCAGATTGACTTTCGTCTGAATTTAAATCAGCTGCAAAGTGTGTAACATATTTTCCTCCAGGGCCAATAAGATATATTATCGAAGAATGGTTGATTTCTTCTTCTCCGTCTACTTTGCTTGCATATACTTTATATTTTGCAACTACTTCGTCTATTTTTTCTCTTTCACCAGTTAACATTTGTATTCTATGGTCAAATTGCTGCTGAAATTCTTTAAGTCTTTCCGTGCTATCGCGCTCAGGATCAACTGTAATAAAAAATGTTTTTAGCTTGTTGTTAGTTTTCTCATCTAACTTTGCAAGTGTTTCTGAAATTATCCCAAGGTTCATAGGGCAAATTCTTTTGCATGAGGAAAACCCAAAGAAAATCATCATGTATTTATCTTTAAAATCACTACTGCGTAAGATCTGTCCGTCCTGATTAATTAAAGAAAAATCTCCGCCTATCTTAACTTCTGCGTTGTGAATCGCTACTGGGGCAAATATGCCTTTTTTGGTGAAATAACAATAACCTAAAAAAACAACTGCTAATGCTACTAGCATATTAGATAACAATCTTATAAACCTTACCATTATGGTGCTCTCAGTAAAATTAAATTATATCTTTATTAGTTGACCTATTCAATATATTTATTCCAAAGTGTATTGTTAATTTTGTCTAACAGTTTCTTATGCTCATCAATTTCTTCACTATTTGGTGAATGTTCTCTGGGAGTTAGATTACGCACTTTATGCTGAACGAATGTAGAGTTACTGTCCTGATTGCATTCATTATCAAACAGAAAGGTTTGTAACCCTCCTGTAAGTTCAACATATACCTTTGCAAGCAATTGAGCATCAACTAGTGCTCCGTGCAATTCTCTATTCTCTAGCGATATATCAAAACGCTTACATAATGCATTCAAAGAAGCAGGTGATCCTGCGAATTTTTTCCTCGCAAGAGGTAATGTATCTAGCACTCTATCTGAGGAAATTAACCCAGCATTCAGCTTGCTTAACTCCATGTTAAGGAACTTAACATCGAATTCAGCGTTGTGAATTACCAAAATATCATTAGATATAAAGTCAAGAAATTCAAGTGCAACATCTAAAAATAATGGTTTATCTTCTAAAAATTCTTCACTAATACCGTGAATCTTAAACGAGTGATAAGGTATATCTCTTTCTGGGTTAAGGTACCGATGGAATACTTTACCTGTTGGAATGCGGTTAATTAATTCCACACACCCTATTTCGATAATTCGATGACCAGATTTAGTGTCAAGACCTGTCGTTTCAGTGTCAAGTACTATTTCGCGTAGCTTGCTTTCCATGGTTAACTCTAAATAAAACTAATCTTACTTGTCATTTGTCTTATCGTTACTTATCTTTATTATAGTGAATAGAAACAAGCAACCAGCTTGGGTCTGATGAATTAACATTTTTTTTGAATTGCCATACATCCTCAACTTTATTAATGGTGGATGTACTACCTGATATGATATCCCCTTCATTGTTCTTAACGAAGTTAATTTGCTCTGAAAGGAAATATACTGCAATAAACACTACATTTTTTATTAGCTTTATTTCTAAAATCTTTTGTGAAACGATAGAAACAATTATAGACTCGTGCATCTCTTTACGATGTTTAATCTTTTTTGCGAAGTTGTTATATAAATCTTTATCCAAGAGAGATTCTAACTGGGACAGATTTCCTTGATTGAAATACTTTATTATTAATTCAAAAGCTATGCTTGAACCTTCTATAAAGTGGGAAATAGAAAAATCTTTGTTTTTTTTTAATATTTGTTCATAAGTAACTTTTATTGAATTTTTATCATTGCTATCAATGTAATCCTCAATGTTTTCTACTACATCTTCTTTACTTCGACTTACATCCAATACATTAGTTAGCTTTTTTAGGTTGAGATTGGCTGACCTTCCTAAAGAATTATACAAACGTGAAAAAATGAACGCCGCTAATAAAGCATATATTACAAGCTCTATCATAGTAACTCAACTCCTTGGCATATAAAGTATCCGAACATTATTAATTATTAATGAAAATATGTTTTTCATATCAACTTATAATCAGGTTTGCTATTCATTTGTAAATGAATATATTATATAAGAAAGTATTAAATATCTCAACTTAATTAAAGGAGACGTAAGAAATGCCACAACAAAAAATGAGAATTCACGGTCAATATGTTAAAGATCTATCATTTGAGAATCCGAATTCGCCATTCCTTTCTTCTAGTAAAGCTCCAGATATTAATGTAATGGTTAATATCAATTCAGCAAAATTAGAAGGAATGGAAAACAAAGAAGGAGTAAATGAAGAAAAATCTTTCCATGAAGTTACTTTGCATATAGAAGTCAGAGCAACGATAAAAGATGCAGATATAAAAGATGGCGTAGCTTTCATTTGTGAGACGAAATATTGTGGCATTTTTTCAATAGAAAATTTAAAAGAGTTGAGTGAGGAAGAGGTAAGACAAGCTTTGTTTATTGGCGGACCTACTTTTCTTTTCCCTTTTGCAAGAGAAATAATTGCAAGAGTTACAAGTAGTGGTGGATTTCCCCCACTGATGCTAGATCCTATAGATTTCGAAACTATGTACGAGCAGCAAAGTCAACAACAAAAAAGTAACGGTAGTAATTCCAATTTTAACTAATATAGTATAATATATAGCTGAAAATAGCTGTGCTACTGAGGTACCAAAGGAGGAAATATCTGAAATGAAGCAGAATATGCGTAATGATTTTGAATGTGATCTATATATCCAGTTGTCATCCAAATGTACTTCATCCTTGTCATCCAGGTGCAAATTATTCTTGTCATCCCAGTGCGTGACACTGGGATCTAGTTCACAACTGTACGAACGTTGCAATGTGACACGATGTTGCATAATAAATGATGTCATTCCAGTGCGTGACACTGGAATCCAGTTCTTATTATACAGCTATCTGGTGTACTTATTTAAAATTAAGTTTTCTGGATCTCAGTGCCAAAGCACTGGGATGACACCCTTCCTGGCGGAGATTATTCTCAAATCACAATGTTCGTACAGTTGTGGATCCAGTTTCGTTGTTCAATTTCATCAAAAGTGTTGTATAGCGTGCTTATTTGCAGTCAAATTTTCTGGATCCCAGTGTCTGGGCACTGGGATGACATTGGTAGTTATGCTTACTCTACTGCAACACGGGACGTTCGTACAGTTGTGTGTCATGCACTGGAATGACATCATTAGTTGATTTTTCACTTAAAAATGGTTATGCAGAATGAATAATTCTTTAAACGCAAAAACGACTTTAAACATTGACGGGAAGTCATACAACTATTTTAGCCTAAGTAGTGCTAGTGAATTTTTAGGAATAGATGTGACTAAATTGCCTTGCTCACTTAAGGTTCTGCTTGAAAATTTATTGCGCAATGAAGATGGAGTAAACGTAAAGCTAGATGACATAAGAGTACTAGCAGACTGCGTCAATAAACACACTAATCATGAGATTAGCTACAAACCAGCAAGGGTGTTGATGCAAGATTTTACAGGGGTTCCTGCTGTTGTTGATCTAGCTTCAATGCGGGACTATGTTAAGAAAAATGGAGGAAACCCGAGCAACATAAATCCATCTGTACCGGTTGATCTTGTGATTGACCATTCTGTTCAAGTAGATAGTTATGGGAGTGTTTCCGCATTCAGTAAGAATGTTGAGCTAGAAGTAAAAAGAAATTTGGAGAGATATCAATTCTTAAAGTGGGGGGAATCGTCCTTCACAAATTTTAGAGTAGTACCGCCAGGTACTGGAATTTGCCACCAAGTGAATCTTGAATATTTAGCGCAAGTTGTATGTAATAAGGATGGGGTTTTGTATCCTGACACTTTAGTTGGTACTGACAGCCATACTACAATGGTTAACGGGTTATCAGTCCTTGGTTGGGGTGTTGGAGGTATAGAAGCTGAGTCTGTGATGCTTGGTCAACCAATTAGTATGGTGATTCCAGAAGTAGTTGGATTTAAATTAATTGGCAGACTGCCGGAAGGAGTAACTGCGACTGATTTAGTGCTGACGGTTACCAATATCCTAAGAACGAAAGGTGTTGTTGGTAAATTTGTAGAGTTTTATGGTGATGGTTTAGATTATTTATCTTTGGCAGATAGAGCCACTATAGCAAACATGGCCCCAGAGTATGGTGCAACTTGTGGATTTTTTCCAATTGATCAGAAAACGCTAGATTATTTAAACTTGACCGGAAGGCCAAAAGAGCTGATTAAATTAGTTGAGGCTTATGCGAAAGAGCAAGGACTGTGGCGTAGCAGTGACGAGTTAGCGTTTTTTGACACACTAGAGCTTGATTTATCAAGCGTGAAGCCAGTAATGGCTGGTCCCAAAAGACCACAAGATAAGGTTTTTCTTTCACAAGTGGCAGAGTCTTTTTCTAAATCATTTTCAGTTAATGAGTCAAAGGAAAGCGATAAACTCCAAGATGGAAGTGTAGTTATTGCAGCAATAACAAGCTGCACTAACACCTCAAATCCAAGTGTGATGATTGCTGCAGGTCTTGTAGCTCGTAATGCAATTAAACTTGGATTAAAATCAAAGCCTTGGGTTAAAACTTCTCTTGCTCCAGGGTCACAAGTTGTAACAGAATATTTAGAAAAGTCAGGGTTGCAGGTAGATCTGAATGCTTTGGGCTTTAATTTAGTTGGATATGGTTGCACAACTTGCATTGGGAATTCTGGTCCACTTAATAAAGATATAGAAGATGGCATTAAAAACAAAAACTTAACCGTTGCTGCAGTTTTATCTGGCAATCGTAACTTTGAAGGAAGAATTCATCCGTTAGTCAAAGCTAATTACTTGGCATCTCCGCCACTTATTGTTGCATATGCACTTGCAGGCACTGTGCAAATTGATTTGACAAAAGATTCAATATGCAAAGATAAGAATGGAAATGATGTCTATCTCAAAGATATATGGCCAACAAACAATGAAATCGAAGATTGTGTTAAAAGTGTGGTAACACGTGAGATGTTCATACAAAAGTATAAGGATGTTTTTTCTGGTGATGAACATTGGCGAAAGATAAAGTGTGAAAAAAGTGAAATCTATAATTGGGATGCAAACAGCACTTACATACAAAATCCGCCTTATTTTGATAATTTATCACCTAAAAATAATAAAATCGATATAAAAGGTGCACAAATATTGGCAATGTTTGGCGATAGCATAACCACTGATCACATTTCCCCTGCTGGAAATATTGCCTCAAGTAGTCCTGCAGGTATATATTTAAAAAATCTTGGAATTGAGCCACAGGACTTTAATTCGTATGGGTCTCGTCGTGGTAACCACAATGTAATGATGCGTGGGACTTTTGCTAACATTAGAATAAAAAATGAAATGGTAAGCATCGAAGGCGGCTATACAAAATATATTCCTTCTCAAGAAACTATGTCGATTTTTGATGCAGCAATGCGCTACAAGGAAGCTCTCATCATTGTGGCAGGAAAGGAGTATGGCACAGGTTCAAGTAGGGATTGGGCAGCAAAGGGTACTTTATTGTTGGGGATTAAAGTTGTAATTGCAGAAAGCTTTGAGCGTATACATAGGTCCAACTTGGTCGGCATGGGTGTTCTTCCACTTATATTCCAAAATGGAATAACCAGAAAGATATTTGATGGTAGTGAGGTAATAAGCATAAAAGGTGAAATAGTGCCAGGTGGAAATCTAGAATGTATCATCAAAAGAAAGGATAATTCAAAGCAATCAATTCAACTCAAATGCTGTGTACAAACCGCAACTGAGATTAAATACTTAATGCATGGCGGAGTGTTAAGCTACATACTTGCACAATCCTTTTAAAGTTATTGCATGGACTTCTTCTAGCCAGCCCTGATCCCTTTTTAAATAATGATTTGTTCTATGCAAAGTTATGATATAATTTTACCTTACATATGGTAACAGAGTGTTTTGCAGATAATTATATATGATTAGTCCTATACAAGAACCTAACGAGTTGAGAAAACGTTTACAAGGGTTTTATCGTACTGATGAGAAAAGTTATGTACGCCGCCTTGTAGAAAAAACAGAGCTTTCGGCTGATTCAAAAAATAGAATTTATAATATAGCAAAACAAGTTATTGAAAAGATTAAAGGCAACAAATTAGATGTCATAGATTCTTTCATGCAGCAATACTCGCTTTCCAATGACGAAGGAATAGCGCTTATGTGTCTTGCTGAGTCACTACTTAGAATACCAGATGATTATACAATAGACGAGCTAATCAAAGATAAAATTGCCAATCAAGAATGGAGTAAATATTTAGGACATTCTTCCTCATTGTTTGTCAATGCTTCCACATGGAGTTTAATGATAGGAAGTAGTATATTGAGAGATAATGAAGGCGATTCGAAGTTCTATTACGCAATTTCTAAATTACTTAAAAATTTAGGAGAGCCGATTATTCGCAAAGCAGTAAAACAAGCAATGTCTATGCTTGGTAAGCATTTTGTTATTGGAGAGACTATAGAGAAAGCACTGGAAAATGTAAAACCAAATGATAATAGCAAGTTCTTATGCTCTTTTGATATGCTTGGCGAAGCTGCTCACACAGCTGAAGATGCAGAAGAGTATTTTGATTCATACATGCACTCAATAAAAGCTATAGGTGAATCCACTGAAATAAATGATTGTTTTAAATCGCATGGAATTTCAATCAAACTTTCTGCTTTACACCCACGTTATGAATTCAGCCAATTCGATAATATAGCTGAAGAGTTGAGAGCTAAACTGCTAGAGCTTTGTCATGAAGCAAAAAAGTACAATATTTCATTATGCATAGATGCAGAAGAATCAGAAAGACTTGAGATGTCATTAGTTTTATTCGAGCAATTGCGTCTTGATGACTCACTCTCTGAGTGGGAAGGGCTCGGCTTGGCTGTACAAGCATATCAAAAGCGCGCTTTATCTGTTCTTGACTTTGTTGAAGATGTTGCTATCCGATCAAAGCACAAAATTATGGTGAGGCTTGTAAAAGGTGCATATTGGGATTCAGAGATCAAGCGTACGCAAGAATTGGGATTAAATGATTACTCAGTATTTACAAGAAAAAGCTATACTGACGTATCTTACCTCGCGTGCGCACAGAAACTTTTGAGTAAACCAAACAGCTTTTACCCATGCTTTGGAACTCATAACGCCTATACTTTTGCTTCTATCATGGAACTTGCTGATAAAAACCACCATGGATTTGAATTTCAACGCTTACATGGAATGGCAAAAGACTTATATGATTATGCAATGTCAGAACTTGCAACAAGCATCAGTTGCCGTATATATGCACCAGTTGGTAAACGTAGTGATTTATTACCATACCTTGTTAGACGTCTTCTTGAAAATGGAGCTAATAGTTCGTTCGTCAATCAAATAAATGATCCTAACGTTAAAATTGAAGAATTAGTTTCGGATCCATCAGAAAAAGCTAAAAGCTTGGAGCATGAACCTCATCCAAATATTCCATTGCCACAAGATATTTTGAAAGAAGAAAGAAAAAATTCCTTAGGAATGGATATTAGTGATTCTGTGATAGTCTCACAATTTGCAGATGATATAAAGGGTTTTAGTGAAAAGAAATGGCAAGTTGGACCAATAATTGACGGACAGTCACTTTTTGATGATGCCAAATTTACTGAAGTGGTGAATCCTGCACATTTGGAGCATGTAATAGGAGAAGTGTCGAACGCAACAAGTGATCAAGCTTTAAATGCTCTTGAAGTAGCCCATAATGCGTTTTCTGCATGGCAGAGCACTCCAGCGGAAGAACGTGCTAAACACTTGAAAAAAGCTGCTGACTTACTTGAAGAAAGAATGAAAGAGTTAATTTACATTCTGATTGTGGAAGCAGGAAAAATTTTATCTGATGCAATAGCAGAAGTACGAGAAGCAGTCGACTTTCTGCGTTATTATGCAATGATAGCAAAGAATGAACTGAGCGACTGGAAAAAATTGCCAGGTCCAACAGGTGAAGATAACTTCATCTTTTTTGAAGGCAGGGGAGTTTTCCTGTGTATATCACCATGGAATTTTCCACTTGCTATTTTTCTCGGGCAGGTCTCAGCTGCACTTGCAGCAGGTAATGCAGTGCTGGCAAAACCGGCAGAGCAAACGCCGATTATTGCCTACGAAGCTGTTAAGATACTACATGAAGCTGGGATACCAAAGAATGTGTTACACCTCATTCCTGGGGATGGTGGATATTTAGGCAAAATATTAGTTCCAGATAATAGAATTGCCGGAGTAGCTTTTACTGGCTCAACGCAAACCGCTCAAATAATCAATAAAATGCTTGCAAATAGGGATGGTCCTATTGTGCCATTTATTGCTGAAACTGGCGGATTAAATGCTATGATTGTTGATAGCTCTGCTCTCTTAGAGCAAGTGACTACGGATGTTTTGCTTTCTGCGTTTCGCAGCGCTGGCCAACGCTGTTCTGCGCTTAGAGTGCTATTTATTCAAGAAGATATAGCAGAAAAACAGATAAGAATGATATGTGGTGCAGCGCAAGAACTAAAGATTGGTGACCCAATACAACTTAGTACTGATATTGGTCCAATAATTGATAAAGCATCTATCGATATGCTCACTCAACATACGCAAAAAATGTCAGAGGATAAAGATTCAAATCTGTTATTTAAAGTACCCATGGATACAAATTCTCATAATGGTTATTTCTTTCCTCCATATATTTATGAGATACAAAAAATTTCGCAATTAAAGCAAGAAGTATTTGGTCCTGTTTTACATATCATACGTTTTAATAAGTCAAATTTGAATGAAGTTATAAATGATATAAACAATACAGGATATGGGCTCACGTTTTCTTTGCAGAGTCGGATACAAAGTCAAATTGACACTATAAGTAAAAAAATATCAGTTGGAAATGTCTACATCAACCGTAACCAGATAGGTGCAGCAGTTGGGATACAACCATTTGGTGGTAGAGGACTATCTGGCACTGGGCCAAAAGCTGGTGGTCCTCATTATTTACAGCGTTTTTCTACAGAAAAAGTTGTAAGTGTTAACACTACAGCATTCGGTGGTAACACTACACTTATGTGTTTGGATTAATTTGCGGGCCCTAATTTTTCTCCTATCTTACCCCTAAACTAGACGTTCGTGCAGACAGCGCTAAAATCCGAAAAGGACCAGTTCATGCACTAGACTTCTTGCATAACCTAAACTAAGCAGAAAAAAGGTGTCATCCGAGTAGCCCCTTCGGTTTCATCTCAGTGCCTCTATGATGTCATCCCAGTGCCCTGACTACTTGGATCCAGGAAAAAGAATGATGTCATGAAAGTAGCCCCTATGATGTCATTCCAGTGCTCCTTTCTCGTCATCCCAGTAGCCTCCTTTTTTTGTCATCCCAATACCCCCCTCTTGTCATCCCAGTGTCCAGACACTGGGATCTCATTTTACTTTATGATAATGTCATGAAAGTAGCCTCCTTCTCCTGTCATCCAGCCCTTCCATCCAAGACGGTGTCATTCCAGTGCCCAGACACTGGAATCCAGAAAACTTAACTTTATACCAGGTAATAAGAACTGGATCCCAGTGTCTGGGCACTGGGATGACAAGAGAAGGTACTGGAATGACGGTTGTCGTTTAGCTATAAACATTAAGAAATTTACCAAATAAAAAAAAAGGCAAAAGAAGCCCCGTGGTTGGCTAATTACTTACATTATACTTTCAAGTATGGCGTTTTTTTATTCTAAACGCTTAATAACCGCGATTCAGCTGCTTTTAAACCGCAACTAATCTAAATTATAAACGTTAAGAAATTTACTAAACAGAAAAAAAGGCAAAAGAAACCCTAGGGTAGCTAGTTATTCACTATCCATTTTTTAAGTTGGCGTTTTTTGATGTTTTAAATGCTTTATAAGCGTATTTCAGCTTGTGTAGGTAAAAACCCAGAAATTTGATAAAGACATAAGGTGCACATAGTGCAAAAAATTAAACATGATACGCCAAATACCCTAAGTTTTTTGTCATTAACCTGCACAGATTGCGAAGATAAATAAATAGCTTCAGTTTCATGATAAGGGGACTGGCGAAGCTTGTAAAGTAATTTTTTCGTTTCTATTCCCAATAAAAGTTTGTTATATGGTTATGCAAGAAGTCTATTGTGAATGAAATGAATGTGAAAAATATCTTATTAGCGTTTTTAGTACAAACGGTATTCAGTTTGCCGCTATTTGCAGCTGATCCTGTTTTGCTTAACTGCATTGAAACTCCAGAGATTTATGACCTTGATGCAAGGCCAAAAAATTTTAGCTCTTCAAACAATTTAAGAAGGAAACCTGGTTCTCCAAATAGTGCAACGGGAGAATTAATACACATAGTGGGTAGAATTACTGATATAAACTGTTTACCAATACAAAATGCTGTAGTTTCTATATGGCACGCGAATTCACGCGGCGTGAACCATTACGATAAGAATATAGAGGATGATCCGAATTTTGCTGGATCAGGAAGGTTTGTAGTGAATAACCTTGGCTATTATAATTTTATTACGATAGCACCTGGCAAAATTGGTGATAGAGCTCCACATATCAACTTTCTAGTTCAACATCCAGATTTTCCAGAATTCACAACGCAAATGTTTTTTGCTGACCATAATTGCGATAATTGTGCTGATCCTGTTCTTGGAGATTTTGTTAGTAATGGGCTTGCAAGCCTTCTCATAACACCATTTACTTACAGTGATCAGGTCATAAAAACCTATACGTTTAACATTACCTTGGGCGGATATAATAAGTTCTCTAATAAAAGATAAAAACCCTTGCATGTAAGGTAGTCCATAGTAAACTTAAGTGTTATTGTACTTAGGATGTATATGAAAAATATCTTACTGATGTTTTTGCTATGTTTTATGTACAGTTTACAATTATTTGCAACGGAGATGCCAGCAATGAAAATAACAATTTCTAAAATTTCGCCCGATTTTAAAACAATAGTAACGGGTTTATTTGAGGACAACGAAACCGTAAATGATGGCGGAGTTTTGCAAAGAAAACAGATCATAGATAATATAAAGCAATTTAGCGATTTCAATGGAAGTTTTGGTGAATTTTTCTCTACTACTTTGCCAGAAGAAAAAAATGTCATAGTTGTTGGACTTGGTAAGAAGGATGAATGGAATGAAAATAAAGAATTAAATATTGGTGGTAAAATATATTGTGAGCTAAGCAGATTAAAAATTAAGAAAGCAGCGATTTTAATCGAAGGTAGTGCAGCAAATGTTGCATATGGTGCGTTTCTGCGTAGTTTTAAGTTTGATAAGTATAAAACTAAAAAGGATGAGAAAATTACAGAGGTAGAGGAAATTACCGTATTAGTAAAAGATGAGCAATTAAGTAATGCTGAAAGATCATTTGAGCACTTAAGGCAAGAAGGTGAGAGTATATTCCTTGCGCGCTCTTTTATAACAGAGCCTCCTAACATTCTATATCCAGAATCCTATGCTGATCATATAAAAAAAGAACTTACTAAGCTTGGCCTTGAAATCGAAGTGCTTGATAAAAAGCAGATGGAAGAGAAAAAAATGGGAGCCTTGCTTGGAGTCGCACAAGGAAGTAGTAAAGAACCAAAATTAGTAGTGATAAAATGGAATGGGGCTGCTAAAGAACAAAAGCCAATAGCTTTTGTTGGTAAAGGTATAACGTTTGACACTGGTGGAGTATCACTCAAACCTTCACGTGGTATGGAGTCAATGAAATATGACATGGCAGGCTCTGCTACTGTGGTTGGGGTGATGCATGCTTTAGCAGGACGAAAAGCAAAAGTAAATGCAATCGGCGTGGTCGCACTTGCAGAAAATGCAGTGGGTGGTAATGCTCAAAGACCGAGTGATGTAGTAACTTCAATGTCTGGACAGACAATAGAAGTGTTGAACACCGATGCAGAAGGAAGGCTCATACTTGCAGATGCTTTATGGTATACGCAAGACAGATTCTCACCAAAATTTATGATTGATCTTGCAACTTTAACTGGTGCTATAGTGGTTGCACTTGGAAATAACGAATATGCTGGTCTTTTTGCAAATAATGATGAATTAGCAAACCGTCTGATTGATGCAGGAAATGAAGTAAATGAGAAGTTATGGCGTTTTCCTATGAATGAAACTTATGACAAAATTATTGATTCACCGATTGCTGATGTTCAAAACATCGCTCCTGCAGGCTCTGGTGGAGATAGCATAATGGCTGCACAGTTTTTACAGCGTTTTGTGAATGAAACTTGCTGGGCACATTTAGATATTGCAGGCACTGCTTGGCACGAAAAAGGTACTGACATTTGTCCAAGAGGAGCAGTAGGTTTTGGTGTAAGGTTACTTAATAAGTTGGTTAAAAAGTACTACGAAGCCAATGATTAAAGGTCTTTATACTGGATTTATGGCTTAGCTACATGAACATTTATTTTCGAGGCGCAGCAAATGAAAGTAGCTGATACATATTTCTTTTTTTCTGGTCAAGCACTGGAATGATATCAAGGAGTAACTTTTTATTTAAACAATGATTATAATAAGAGATCTATTGAAATTTTAAAGTTATTAAATATTGACGCTATATACTTAAGTGTTAAAATAGAATGAAAAGTTTTTAGGAGTTTATATGGCAGTAGGTGGGAAAGCAAAGACAGCTAGTAAAAACAACCCTACTCAGCGTAAGAAAGCCGAGCAAAAAATGTATAAAGATAAACCGGTAAAACCTGTTAGATATATAGATCGTGACTCGCGCATGAATTATATGTCTGCTCAATATGACAACGGCAATCTGGTTGAAGATGAGGTAAGCGGCAATCCTATAAAGTGGGAAGCTGTACAATAGTTGTGGTTAAAGTTACTATTAATTCTAAGGAATGTGAAGTAGAGCATGGGCTCACTATAATTCAAGCTTGTGAAATTGTGGGCGTTGAAATTCCACGTTTTTGTTATCATGAGCGTTTAGCAATTGCTGGTAACTGCAGAATGTGTTTGGTTGAAGTGGAGGGTGGACCTCCAAAACCAGTAGCCTCTTGTGCAATGCCAGTTGCAGAAGGGATGGTTATTCACACTGATACCCCTAAGGTTAAAAAAGCACGTGAAGGTGTGCTTGAGTTTTTGCTAATCAACCACCCGCTTGATTGCCCAATTTGCGATCAAGGTGGTGAATGCGATTTGCAAGATATCACGATGGCTTATGGGAAAGGAAACAGCAGACTTGATGAGCATAAGAGGGCTGTGCCAAAAAAACACTTCGGACCACTGATTGAGACTGCGATGAATCGATGCATTCATTGCACTCGGTGTGTTAGATTTTTGTCTGATGTTGCAGGTACAAATGAACTTGGAGGAATCGGAAGGGGAGAAAATGTAGAGATTAGCACTTACATAAAAAGGCATATTAGTTCTGAATTATCTGGAAATATCATAGATCTCTGCCCGGTAGGGGCTTTAACTTCAAAGCCTTACTCCTTTACAGCGCGTCCATGGGAGCTATCACATTGTGAGACTATAGATGTGCTAGATGCTGTGGGAAGTAGCATTAGAGTTGATTATCGTGGCCTGGAAGTTATGCGAATATTACCAAGACTGAGCGAAGAGGTAAATGAAGAATGGATATCAGATAAAACCCGCTTTGCCTATGATGGACTAAAAGTTCAGCGTCTTGATCGACCTTATGTAAAAAAAGATGGTAAATTAGCCCCAGTTGATTGGAATGAAGCATTGACTATTGCTGCAAAAAAATTAAAGAATACAAAATCAAATAAAATAGCTGCAATTGCAGGTGATTTAGCAGATTGTGAGTCTATGCTTCTACTCAAAGAAGTGATGCAGAAGCTCGGCTCGGGAAATATAGACTGCAGGCAAGATGGTGCAAAGCTTATACCAAGTAATCGTGGGTCATATGTGTTCAATACCACTATTGAAGGTATAGAAAATGCAGATTTATGTCTGCTTATAAATACAAATCCAAGGATAGAAGCACCGATCATTAACATAAGATTGAGAAAGAGATATTTACAGGGCAACTTTCCTGTTGCAAGTGTTGGTCCTAACATTGAATATTTATATCATGTTGAGAAATTGGGCGATAATCCTGATATTTTGAGTGAAATAGCAAATGGAAATCATAAGTTCTGTGAGCTGCTGGTAGCTGCTCAAAACCCTATGCTGATTATCGGTCAAGATGCGTTGATAAGAGACGATTCTGAATCAGTTCTAGTTCTAGCTGGCAAAATTGCAGAAAAATTTAACATGGTCAGAGACGACTGGAATGGCTTTAATGTGCTGCATAAAGCTGCAGCAAGAGTTGGTGGGCTAGATATTGGGTTTGCTTCTAAAAAAGGCGAAAGGGATATTAATCAAATATTGGAACATGCAGAAAGTGGTGAAATAGAAGTGGTTTATCTTCTTGGTGCAGATGAAATTGATACATCAAAATTAGAAAATACATTTGTAATTTATCAAGGTCATCATGGTGATAAAAGTGCACATGTAGCAGATGTTATCTTGCCTGGTGCTGCATATACAGAAAAATATGCAACTTATGTAAACACTGAAGGTCGAGCGCAAAGAACAAATTTAGCTGTATTTCCTCCAGGTGAAGCAAAGGAGGATTGGTTAATTATTAAAAATCTCTCGCAATATTTGGATCTCTCCTTACCATATGATAGTTTATTTGACGTGAGAAAAAAATTAGATACTATCGGTCCACAGTTTAGAAATGCTGATCAAGTGATAAAAAATAAATGGATTCCAATCAGCAGCGGTGAAATAAGCTTAAGTAATACACCTTTTACTTTAAAGGAGTGTAATTTTTATATGACGGATTCAATAAGTCGCGCTTCAAAAATAATGGCGGATTGTACTAAGGCTTTTTATGAACACGCTAGTTAATATTTTATTTGTTTTAGTACCGCTACTACTTTCAGTTGCATACTTGGTATACTTTGAGCGTAAGGTTATTGCTGCAATTCAACTAAGGCACGGCCCAAGTGTAGTCGGGCCATTTGGGTTATTGCAGCCGTTCGCAGATGCTATCAAATTGATAATTAAAGAGCCGATAATACCATTTAGAGCGAGCACTATACTGTTCATTATGGCTCCAATGCTTACCTTTATTTTGGCATTAATTGCCTGGGCAGTTATACCGTTTGGTGCTGAAGTAATTGTAGAAAATGGCCAGCAAGTAGTTATTCCTAAGGTTATAGCAAATATTAATGTTGGAGTGCTTTATGTGCTAGCTATATCGTCGCTGGGAGTATACGGCGTAATTATTGCAGGCTGGTCAAGCAATTCTAATTATGCATTTCTTGGCGCTATACGGTCGGCTGCTCAGATGATTTCATATGAAGTTTCAATAGGCTTAATAGTTGCTACAGTCGTTATTACCACTGGAACATTAAATCTTGGAGAAATGGTAGTGGCAAAACATAATATGCCATTTTGGGTTGATTTACTACTAATGCCTATAGGAATAATATTTTTTATTTCTTTGCTTGCAGAAACTAATCGTCACCCATTTGATTTACCAGAAGCTGAAGCAGAGCTTGTCTCTGGATATAACGTTGAATATTCATCCATGCCTTTTGCCCTCTTTTTTCTTGGAGAATATGCAAATATGATTCTAGCAAGTGCTATGATGACGATATTCTTTCTAGGAGGGTGGTATCCTCCATTAGAACTTGGTTTGCTTTATAAAATTCCAGGTTTAATTTGGTTCATTTTGAAAATAGTTATACTTTTGTTTATATTTATTTGGATTAGAGCAACAATACCTCGTTACCGATATGATCAGCTAATGCGCCTTGGTTGGAAAGTGTTTTTACCAATATCGGTGCTTTGGGTGATACTCATTTCAGGGGTGTTGCTCTTTACTGGGAATTTGCCTGGATCCAATGTTTAATTTTCCAAACACACGGTTAAGGCGCAGGCGCTCGAGCAAATGGGTTCGCAATTTAACAAGTGAAAATAGTTTATCAGTAGATGATCTGGTTCTTCCTCTGTTTGTTCATAACAGAGAAGAAACAACTGAACCAATTTCTGGCTTACCAGGCGTAAAGTGTTATTCAATAGATGGATTAGTGTCCATAGTTAAGGAAGCTAAAGATTTAGGAATTAATGCTGTTGCAATTTTTCCTGTAGTTGGTAGTAAACTAAAATCTGAAAACGCTGAGGAAGCGTATAATTCTGACAATTTAATCTGCAAAGCAATTTGTGCTGTAAAATTAAAGGTACCGGAAATTGGTGTTATTGCAGATGTTGCACTGGATCCATACACTATTCATGGCCATGACGGCATTTTAAAAGATAATCAGGTGGATGTAGAAAACGATGAAACTATATCAGTACTGTGTAAGCAAGCACTTGCTTTAGCGAAGGCAGGATGTGATATAGTTGCTCCTTCTGACATGATGGATGGTAGAATAGGAAGAATCAGAAAATCATTAGATGATAACAACTTTCAAGACGTATTAATATTATCTTATGCGGTGAAATACTGCTCTAGCTTCTATGCTCCATTCAGGCAAGTCGTTGGTTCATGTGGGCTATCACATTCTATAGACAAAAGTGGTTATCAAATGGATTATAAAAATGCGCGCGAAGCAATGTGCGAAATTGAAATGGATATAAATGAAGGTGCAGATTTTATTATGATTAAACCAGGTATGCCATATTTAGATATTATCAAAACAGCAAGTGATAAGTTTAATTTTCCGATTTTTGCTTACCAAGTAAGCGGTGAGTACGCAATGATAAAAGTTGCTGCAAATAATGGCTGGCTAGATTATGACAAGGTAATTTATGAGTCTTTGATTGGTTTCAAACGTGCGGGTGCAAGTGCAATATTCACTTACGCTGCACTTGATATTGCAAAAAATTTAAGTGCACAAGCCCTATAAAATTACTAGATTTTTGGCGCATGTTCTTC
This sequence comes from Ecitoglossa quadriceps, assembly GCA_027574925.1. NCBI lineage: Eukaryota > Metazoa > Arthropoda > Insecta > Coleoptera > Staphylinidae > Ecitoglossa > Ecitoglossa quadriceps. The sequence continues at coordinate 1,378 of JAODGC010048960.1, read as the reverse complement.
TACTGTTGCTGCATATTACTTAAAATTTTCCAATACATGTTTGAAGTTATTGATAAGTCCGTTACAATACAGTATTATAAATGATATAAACCAAGTGTTACTTAGGGCATGGGGATTTTTTTTGAATTTTTGGGAAAGATGCTGGGCAAGGTTTTTCCTGCCAAAACAGTAAGCTCTTTTTTGGGAATAGGATATTTACCAGGTTGGCAGAACTATTGGTCTTCTTTTTTAATATTATTTATTGTCGATGTTATATTGATTTTTACATATGGAGGCGAATATTTACTATATAAAATGCCAAATTCAGGAATAGTTGTAGCTGCTATTTTTACAAAATTGGCAATAGTTATGTTAGTAATGCAATTAATTGGAATATTTATTTTTCATGCTCAGGACCCTTCAGCAAACAGTGGTGAAGACATAGTAATACAAATAGCGTCAGGGCAAGTACTGACTGTAGCACTTTCAATGCCAGCAATAATGTCAATTTATTATGCTGTAAGTAAACTCTATGGGAGTATATGTAAGCAGATGTTTCAATGCCCATTTTGGTTTAATGATTTTATGCACTTTTTCTTTTTTCTTATGATACCTTACGTATTTTTTAATGTCGTAGAAGTGATAAAACCATGGCCAATAAGTTCAATACAGCTCAGCTATAATAATGCAATGTCAATTACATTTGAGGGGATTTTTCACACATTTTATGCGGTGATCTTACTGTATTTAACAGCATTTATATTCTGCGATTTAACTATGCATGATGCAATTGTCCTAAATAAAAGCATAATTCAGTATGTGAGGGAAAGTTCAGCAGTTTTAGGTGATTATTTACATAGTGCTGCAAAAAAAATAAATATTGAATAGTACTTATTTATTTATATATTTAGTATAAAAAGTGTGCAATTTGTGTGAACTTACAAAGTATAATAAAAGAGTTACAAGATTTTTGGGCTAGTGAAGGATGTGTTATACTTCACTCATACACATCTGAAGTTGGTGCTGGCACATTACATCCTGCAACAATTATGTCTGCAATTGATACAAAACCGACAAAAATTGCATATCTACAACCAGTAATTAGGCCAGCAGATGGTCGCTATGGCGATAACCCTAATCGCTTGTATCAACATCATCAATACCAAGTTATAATAAAACCGTCTGGTAATAATTTACAAGACGTCTATTTAGATAGCTTAAAAGCTCTTGGCATATCTACAGAAAAATATGATATTAAGTTTGTTGAAGATGATTGGGAAAATCCAAGTGTTGGTGCATCAGGACTTGGATGGGAAGTTACATGCAATGGAATGGAAGTAACACAGCTTACTTATATACAGCAAGTTGGAGGGATTGACTGCAAGATGATTCCTGGTGA
>JAODGC010048949.1:0-18683 GCA_027574925.1 Ecitoglossa quadriceps | reverse complement strand
TTTTGGTTATACATAAAACAGAACATTTTGCGCAATAAAATATACGATACTATTGCTTTGCTTGAGAGCGCTTTGTGTAAATTTATTACTTCTCTTACCTACTCCACAATTAAACAACTCTGCTATGTATCCTATTTGACTGGTCAACAATGAGAATTGGTATAAGTCTTTAGCCAAGATGTCTTTTTATGTAAAATTTAGTTGAGGTGAAAAAATGCCAAAGTACGTTTTTACACCGGTCTGTAGTGAAGATAAAGTAGGTGACAGTTCCCTTTATAAAAGGATAAAGCTTCAGGAACAGAATGATCCAACAAAAATAATAGAATTCTGCGGCCCCCACATTGGAGCATATAGCATTCGTGACTACAATGGTCAAAAATCTTTTCGAATGTTTGTTGAGGGGGCACGATATAACTTCCGCGGAGTTGACTTCTGTGATAGCTGGATGGATGGAAAGTTCTATGACAACGTGAGTGTTTCCCTATCAGAGGTTAAATTAAGGGTAATATTTGATGAAGATTTTGAATATAAGATCGCTATATTTACCAGAGATAATGGATGGGTTACTTTACCTAAATCATCATTATTTGGTGAAAATCTTGATCCAGAGCGGTATTACAATAAAGAACTTACATTATCGGAAGGACAAGCATTATCAAGACATCAAAGTCAAAATCAATATGACAACTATTATATACCAAAAGTTATGTACGGTGAAACGGAGGTTTGTAAATTGGCACCCTTTGGCTTTCTATACTGTAGTGGAGGCAGTGTTAAAATAGCGGATCTCTATGGGGATTTTCCTGCAGGAGATTATAAAATAGTTGTTGAAAAGGATGGTGGAGGTGAGCTTTCAATTTACTTTGCTGATCAAGACGGAAAACCTAAAGATGTTAACCATAGCTTCGCACTTGACGTTAAAAATTATGTGAATTCATCTTTAAAAACAGTATTGCTAGAAAATTCAAATATAAGAAAAGTTCTACCTGAGCTTGAAATTGACGATGGTGTACACCTAGAAAGGAAGTTAAAGTCTTTAGTCGCTAAGGTACGCGATGCAGATCTGGTACAAGTTGCTCAAGAATTAGTTACTAACAAAGCAGATGAATTGGGACGAGCAGTACTGGATGCAACTGATAGCAGTGAGCAAAATCTTGCAACTCAGGTTGCTAGTAAAATAAACGTTGATCCACATGAATTTATAAAGAAAGTTAATTCGATAAGACTTGCTGAGCTGCTTTTTGATAGGATGGATCGATCCAAAGCTGCACAGATCGCTAAAGAAACAGTTAGCTCGTATAAGATTTCTGAGCTTATATTCAATGCTGCTAAAGATAAGCTAGAAGAGAACGATAAGTGGGATAGCCAAGAGTTTGTTAAAAATATAGTACAAGCAGCCAGCACTTATAAATTGGCTGACATGTTATTTAATGCTGCAGAAATAGAAAAAAATGAAGCGAAAGATATCACCAAAGAAAAAGTTAACTCTGAAAAACTAGCTGAATATTTATTTAATGCAAGTGGCTTGCAAAATAATATAGGTGAATCGCAGACAGTTATTAGTAATATAGTTGACCGTTTTCTAGCTACTAAATCATCTGAGTTAGGGCAAGCCATTTTAAGTGTAAAAAGAAAAGTTGGTGATGATGACAAACCTGCATTAGCAACGGACCTTGCGAATAACAGCAGTTTTCAAAATTCTGTGGCGGGCAACCAAGATTTAAGAGCTACAGTCACAAATACTTTGAAGAAGGATGGAACTTTTCAAGATAGTGTGAGAGGTCCAAGAGGTGAAGATGCAAATCCTTTGGAAATTGTAAATAGAATAAAACACGATAGTAGGTTTAAAAGAGAAGTTAGAGGCGAAAAAGGAGACACTGGAGAACAAGGCTTAGAAGGTAAGCCCGGTAGTGACGGTCAACCAGGGCTACAAGGACCAAGAGGTGAAGATGCAAATCCTTCAGAAATTGTAAATAGAATAAAACATGATAGTAGGTTTAAAAGAGAGGTCCGAGGTGAGAAAGGAGACACTGGAGAACAAGGTCCGCCCGGTAATGACGGTCAACCAGGGCAACAGGGACAACCAGGTAAGGACGGAGAAAGTCCGCCAGCTAAAGATGTAGCTGCTCAACTACTTACAGATGGGAATAAAGATACGTTGGCAACTGAAATTGCGAGTAATGAAGGTCTACAAAAGGCTGTAGCAGATAATCAGAATTTAAAAACTGCAGTGACAACTGATTTGAAGGGTGATGGAGATTTTCAAACTATTATAAAAGGTGAACGAGGTGAAAAGGGAGAAAAAGGTGATCCTGGTAATGATGTGTCAATAAAGCATAGATTTACTTTGCAAAAAGGAGAAAAACTATCGGAAGATATCTATGAAGCAAATATTGTCTTGAATGGTAAGACCATGGCTGTCTTACCAAAAATAGGTTACTACATGCTCGGTGATCGGTTGGTCATGCGTAATCATGTTACGAAAGAGGAGGTAGCTATCCCCAGAGATTTCCATTATTTAAAAGTTGTTAAACTTGGTAGTGGTTTTGATAGCGATGATTATAAATTAACTTTTTGTAATGTACTTGGTAATCAATTCTTTGAGTATAAAAAATATGACCCGCAGTATTCAAACATTTCAGATGAGTATAAATTCATCAGTTTAAGTTGCGCAAAAAAAGAATATGATCTAAATCTCAGCGAGTTACTTAGCTATCAGCCATTATTCTTTATTACAGAAGGATCTGCTGAACTAGATTTAGGTAAACATTCAGCCGATGTGTTCGAATTAACACATGCTGGTAAAGGCAGAAAAATGGCTACATTAATCGATGAATTTGGCTATTTTGATCAAAATGGCATGTTTATGCATTGCAATTATCATGAAGAAACTGAATATCGCAGTTATAACTCTGCTGAAATTGATAAGGAATATAAGATAACAGATGCAGACAGTGAGTTTTACCTCGACAACATAATTCTTCACACTACTCCAGAGTTATCTCCTATATAATTTTCAAACCTTACTGTGAAATTCTTGGACTTTCCTCCCAAGCTTATGCAAAACTAATGTCAACATAGCATTTATCAGATAAGTCGTAATCGTTCCACTCACCGAATTTTATGCTTGAGCCAGATGCAGTGAATTTTTCCAAATTCAATTGAGTTGCTAACCAGTCACTATTTCTTTCTGTTATTTTGGGCTCGCGTACTTCGATTTCAATAGTTGCATCTTTAGCATCGCTTGAGAGTACATTGTTATTGCTAGATTTGACCGTTATACCTTCAATTTTTAGATAATTTTCTGGTCCTTTTAGATATAATTCCAGCGTGCCAGGTGTTGTCGAAGGATCTGTAGTACCTTGAAGAGTACCTTTATAATCCTGCCCTGCAAATACTAGCTTACTATTTCCTAAAGCTTCAACTTTCGCTTTAAAATTCCCTGATGCACTGATTACTTCAGTTCCAACTTGAATGCCAGTGAGTTTCTTTAATTTAATTTGTGCCATTGTCTTTTCCTCATACTTTTTACTTGTTTCTAATTATAATTAGTTAAGTTATTGCTAATCGAAGTGAAATATTGACTCAATTCAATTTTATTCTATAGATTTACTTTAATCTTTTTCTCAACTAGCCTTTATGTAAATTAAGTTAATACTCAAATGGAAAAAGTTAGACTTTACGTCGAAGAAGCGTTATCGCAAGGCGTTAGTTTGGTGCTAAGTACGCGACAAAGCCACTATGTTTGCAATGTAATGCGGCTTAAGAAAAATGATAACCTCTCTTTTTTTAATGGAAAGGATGGGGAGTGGTTAGGAGAAATAGTTGATGCATCACGTAAATTAGTGAAAGTTACCCTCAAAGAATGCACTAAACGGCAGCAATATGAAGAAAATTTGTACCTATATTGTGCTATAGTAAAAAGTGCTGCTCTGAGCAACATAATAAGACAAGCGACTGAAATGGGAGTAACCTGCATTCAATTCATTTTGACGGAACATACAGTAGTAAAAAATATTAATCTAAGTAGAGCAAAATTACAGGCAATTGAAGCGGCAGAGCAATGTGGTAGAACAAGTGTGCCAGAGATTTTGCCTCCTATCAACTTCCGTGATTTGCCTGATTCTTGGGATAGAAATTTTATTTTATGCGATGAAACAGGGACGGGAAAATCTCCTAATGAAGTCCTAAAGAACAAAAAAAATATTGCTATTATTATTGGTCCTGAGGGTGGTTTTTCATACGATGAACTTAGCTTTGCTGATAAGTTTTGTCAGAAATTAAGCCTAGGAAAAAGAATTTTGAGAGCAGACACTGCTGTAGTTGCTGCACTGACTTTCCCTATTTGGAATAGTTGAAACCAGACATACCATTTATTTGTTGCCAGATCACCCACCTTTCAAAACACTTTTTATATTTGAATTTCTAAAAAATAGGAGGGTGTACCTTCTGTAGCACTCTGTTTTTCTCTTTAAAAGTATTGGTCTTTTTCTTACCATATCTAGTTTTTAATGCACTTGGCCTTTTAAAGACCTTTTTAATGCCACGTTTTTTAAATTGCACACTACAATCAAAATTTGGCTCTCCTGTTTTGTTTGAAAGTGCAGGCAATCTTCTCCTATCTTGAGGTGTGACAAAAGATAATGCATATCCTTCAGCTCCAGCACGTGCAGTCCTGCCTATACGATGGATATAGTCAGCTTGCGATTGTGGTACATCATAATTGATAACATGTTGAATGTGGGGAATATCAAGACCACGAGAGGCAACATCTGTTGCAACCATAATTTGATTGCGACCACGACGAAAAGAATTGATAACCCTTTCGCGTTTGTGCTGTCTTAAATCACCGTGAATTGCCAAAGCGCTATAGTTATCTTTACACAATTTGTGAGCTAGCTGATCTGCTTCTTGCTTTGTTTTGACAAAAATAATGATCGACCCTTCACGCTGACATAATTGTGTAACAAGTTTGCCATATTTTTCTGGCTCTGATGCATAAACAATTTCCTGCTTGATTTTTGTAGAAATTGTAACTTCATACTCAATAGAAACACGTTCTGGCTGATTGAGATGTTTCTCAGCAAGCTTGACTATATCACCAGGAAGAGTTGCAGAAAACATGAGGGTTTGTCGTATTTTTGGAAGATATTTCATAATCTCCTCAATTTGAATTCCAAAGCCCATGTCAAACATACGATCCGTTTCGTCAAGCACAAGAGTGCTAACATTGCGAGTCATCAAAGTTTTACGTTCAATATGGTCTATAATACGACCGGGAGTACCTATTACAATTTGCGGCTTCTTCTGAAGCTGATTTAGCTGCTTAAAAATAGGCTCACCACCAATTAATAAGGCAATTTTTAACACGGAATTTTGAAACAAGAGCTTTCTTATTTCATTCGTTACCTGCTGCGCAAGCTCTCGAGTTGGTACGATGACCAGAGCTGAACTAGTATTAGACTCATCTAACAATTTAGCAACCAATGGAATAGCAAACGCCAAAGTTTTTCCAGTTCCTGTTTGAGCAGACCCGAGAATATCTTTACCTTGCAAGGCTAAGGGAATTGCCTGTATTTGAATAGGAGTTGGAATGAAAAGGTTATGCTTGTCTAAAACTTGTTTGAGCAAAACTGGAAGATCCATTTCATGGAAGCTGCTTACAGCTCTATTAAAAACTTTTACCATCAAAATGCGATTAACTTTCTAGCAACTTTAAATTTATTGCAGATTTTTTCTCCTCTCCATTTCTACCACGCTCTTCTTTGAGCTCATAGCTTACTCTCTCCCCTTTTATTCCCTTTTCCTTGTTTTCTCCTCTGAGTGAATCAGGTCTTATTCCTGAACGCTCTAGCGTACTGATATGTACGAAAATATCGTTTCCTTTAGCTTCTGGCTTAATAAAACCGTAACCTTTTTCGGCATTAAACCACTTTATATTACCAAATTCCATTTTAATAACTCCTAAAACTACTAACTAATATTACTAATGTGCTGAAAAACTTTAAAGCTATAATTGGGAATACCTGAAGCTTAGCTATTGACACTAAACTCCTATACCCCATAGTCTATCCTAACATTAAACAGCCATGATACACAGTTATTGTACTTGATGCAACTAAATTTTCTAGCTAGCCTGCAACTGTCATTTCATTAACTTTAACTGTTGGTGAATTAAATTGCCCACAGAAAGTTAAGTCATTTGCAACGACTAAGTTGCAAAACATGTCTTTTAAATTACTGGCAACAGTAATCTCGTGTATTGGATACGTTATTTTCCCATTTTCTATAAAAAACCCTGATGCACCTTGACTGTAATCACCATTGATTAAATTAACACCAAAACCAAATAAATCAGTTATATATACTCCTTCTTTCACTTCCTCAATTAATTCTTCAAATGACATGCTGCCATTTTCAATATAGAGATTACTAGCTGCAGGAATAACTGCAGCATTACTTGCACGAGTTGCATTTCCAGTTGTTTTCAAGTTTAATTTTTTAGCCGAATATAAATCTAAAATCCAATTTTGTAATATTCCATTTTTTACAAGTGTATTTTTCCTGCTAGTTATTCCTTCTCCATCAAATGGTCTTGATTCTATGCTCCTTGGTAGCAATGGGTCATCAATGATGTTGATTCTATCGCTAAAAATCTGAGTATTTAAACTATTTCTCAAGAAAGAACTATTGCTCACAATGCTACTGCCATTTATAGCAGAAGCAAAGCTTCTCACTAGCTCTTTTGCTGCTCTTTTTTCAAAAATAACTGGAAATTTACCAGTTTTAATTGTGCGCGAATTCAATTGGTCTATTGCTCTTTTTGCTGCTTCTTTCCCTATTAATTCTGGCGATTTTAAATCGCTGAAATTACATGTCATATCATAGTCGTAGCCAACCTTCATTTCACTTTCTTTTCCAGCAACAACAGAAACCTGATTAGTAAAGATTGATTTACTGAATGAGCCAATGAAACCAGAAACAGTAGATAATACTGTATTTACTGAAGTATGTGAAGAAGAGGCTCCTTCGGAGTTAATGATGTGTTTGTGTGCAAGAGCTGAATTTTCTGTAGCTTCAGCAATTTCTTTTAGATTGTCGATAGTTACAACATTATTGTCTAAGATACCTAAATCTGCAGAAGAGGTATAATTATCTCCATCTACAGCGAAATTAATGTGAGGATCCTCTGGTGCATTTTTTGCCATTTCTATCACCTGGCTCACCGCATCACCAAGATTGTTTAAATCATTTGTAGAAATATACGCAACTTTGGTTTTGCCTGCTATAGCTCTAATTCCTATCGTACAATTCTTAGATTGTGATATTTGTTCAATTTTTGACAGCCGTTGAGAAACTGAAATTTTATTAGTTTCGTATATTGTAACTTCTGCATCTTGGTTTTGCTTTTTTATTAGTTTGATGATATCTGCTGCAATGTTTAGTATATTCATTTTTTATTCCTAAAATTCCTATAAAGATTCTGCACCACCTATCACTTCGATCAGATCAGTTGTAATTGCTGCTTGACGAGAACGATTATAAAGTAGTGCTAGCTTATTCAGCATCTCTTTAGTGTTTCTATTTGCTGATTCCATAGCAACCATTCTAGCACTATTCTCACTTGCTGCACTCTCAAGTAAAGCAGAGTAAAGGGCAGCCGCAACGTAATCTCGAATCAAAGATTGTAAAATAAACTCAGTATTTTGTGGTTCATATTCGTAGCTGTAATCTGTTGTTGAAATAGTCAGAGAACTATCAATCAAGGATGAGTCTTTGTTCCATGGCCTTATTATTTCCAACATTGGTTTTTGTGTGAAAGTATTATAAAATTTGTTATAGAAAACTTTGACCTTGCTGTATTTACTAAAATCAATACTATCAATCAAGGATTCTATACGCCTTAGTGTCATTTCTTTACTGTTTTCAATTTTTAAAATACTTTTGGGGTCAAATCTACTTTTACCTATATCAAAAGCTTTTTTACCAAGGAATACAATATCTACTCTTTTGCCATTTGCAATTAATTTATTTACATACACTTGGCTAGATTTGACAATAGAAGAATTAAAATTGCCGCACAAGCCACGATCAGATGCAATAATAAATACTAGATAAGAGTCGCCATCACCAATATTTAAAATTTCTGCCAGTAATTCTTGATCAACTCGTGACATTAATGAAGAAATAATACTATGCAGCTTGGATATATACAGTTTTGAATTTGATAACTTTTTTTGGCTCTGCGATAACTTCGCTGCAGAAACCATTTGCATTATCTTTGTAGTTTTCTGTACAGACCTGATATTCTTAATTCTTAAGGATAATTCCTTTAAGCTCTTCATTTTATATACAACTCTAATTTATTAAAAATATATAATTGTTCACGTCAAAAAACAAGTTTTTTTGACGCGAAGAAGATGTAAGAGCCAGAACACTAGAATTCAGAAAAAAGTAGGTGCGTACTAGCGTTTGTTGTAAGCTCACTTTTACTCCGTGATTATCCTTTTATACTACTTTGTTTATCTATTTTGCCACTCTCCTGAATGGTGGCCTTGTAGTGATAGTTGTGCACTCAACATTTCTGAACTGTTCAAGAAGAAAAAGCATGACTAATTGTTTGATGTTGCCCAACATTTGGGCTGTCAAGGTTTCCTCTTGGTACATTGTTTTTTATTACCTCTGCAAATGCCTGTAATTCTAGCCTAGGAACGTGTTCCTCCTTTATATCCTTAAAGTCTACAAAATCGATCAGATGCTTTTCTATCCCTCCAAGCTCTAGTATAATGTCATCTTTGTGTTTCTGAAAGAAAACTTCTATGTCAGTAAACGTCATCATTTGAAAATGATATTCACAGTGCTTTGATAAAGCATCAATCAGTGGTTTATGATTATGCAGAAAAATTTCTCTTTTTGCCTTAGCATCAATATTAGCTCCCTTATCTATGAGAGCTTTTACCATCTTCATATTGCCATTTCTAGCAGCAAAAGTGAGTGGAGTGTTTCCATACCGATAAGCTTTATTGACATCTGCTCCCATGTCTACTAGAACATTCACCATCTCTATATGACCATTTTTAACAGCAAGAGTCAATGGAGTCCAACCTGCTTCTATTTCAAAATCTGCTCTTTCGTCCATTACAGCAGCTGCTATTCCGTTATCCTCATTTCTATCCATTCTAGAAACAGTTGAAAACAACGAAGCCATTTCATTTGTACTTGCTTTATTAACATCCGCTCCTTTTTCCACCAGAGCTTTCGCTATTTCTAAATGGCCACCTCTAGCAGCCCATAATAATAAAGCCTGTCCGCCTTTACTTACCGCATAAACATCAGCATCTCTCTCTATTAGAGCATTTACCATCTCTATATGGCCATTTTTAACAGCCCATATTAACATAATACTTCTCTCCATTGCATCATCAACATTAGCTCCCTTTTCTATTAGAGCTTTTGCTATCTCTATAAGACCATTTTGAATAGCCCAAAATAATGGAGTATATACATAATGCGTTGCATTGACGTCTGCTCCCTTGTCTATCAGAATCTTTGCTATTTCTATACGGCTATTTTCAGTAGCCCATACTAATAGAGTACGCCCATCCTGATCTTTTACGTCAACATTTGCCCCTGCTTCTATTAGAGCTCTTATTATCTCTATATGACCATTTTCGGCAGCAAATTGTAAAAAAGTACATTCGTTCCTCCAATTAGCTACTGAATTAACGTCTGCTCCTGCTTCTATTAGAGCTTTTACCATTTTCACATCACCATCTTTAATAGCAAAAAGCAATGGTGTGCATCTACTTCTACCTATTCCATTTACGCTTGCCCCTGCTTCTATTAGAGCTTTCACTATATCTGCATGTCTATTTTCAGCAGCACGAGCTAATGCACGTTCACCTGTTTTACTCACATCAGCCCCTCTTTCTATTAAAGCTTTCACTATATCTATATGGCCACGACCAGCAGCCAGACATAAAGGATCTTTACCACTTTTACCTTGTTCTCCATTAACATTTGCTCCCTTCTCTATCATAACTTTCACCATTTCTACATGACCATAATAAACAGCTAAAAGCAATGGTGTGTATTGATATATACCTTCTTCACTAATATCTGCCCCTTTTTCTATCAGAGCTTTTGCTATCTTTACATAGCCATCCCTGACAGCTAAAGATAACAGATTATGTCCCACTTCGCGTGCTATTCTTTTTATAACGCGATCTTGAGTAGCTGAATTTAATAATGTTTTACGATCCTTAAGATAACAAAATAAATGATTTACATCAAAATCATTTTTCTCCCACTCTTCATATATACTTGAGTTTATTACTTTTAACTTCTCTTTTATTTTTTCAACTATGTTATCTTTGTTTAAATCTGTTTCTTTATCGATTGCACTTAGTATTTCTTTCCACTGCTTGTCTCTCATAGCTTTACCTCTGACTTTAAATAATATTTTAATTATCACATACTATAGCAAAAAAGTCAACTTTTTGAAAGGAGAGTGTGAAACTCTGTTGTTGGTGAATTGCTACGCTACTTGAATGAAGGTGATGGGAGGTAAGTTTCATAGTGAAATTTGGTTAATTTCTTAACCACAATGAAAAAAGGCAAAGAATCCCCGTGGGTGGCTAGTTATTTATATGTACCTCAAATATCGGCGTTTTTTATCCAAAACGCTGCAATCTAGCTGCTTTTAACCGTAACTAACCTAAATTACAAACGTTAAGAAATTTACCAAGCGGGAGAAAAGGCAAAAAAACCCCGGGGCAGCTAGTCCATATACCTTCTAAGCGCAACACGCTCACGAATATTCAATGCGATAGCCTGATTTCTGCTAAAAGACAACATTATGCCAAGTGCAATGCTTGAAGATAAAAGAGAAGAACCGCCATAACTAAGCAGTGGCAGAGTTATACCGGTGGTAGGAAAAATGCTCAACGTTACTCCTACGTTTATTATGAATTGTGTGATAAATTGAATTGATATACCCAAAATCGCCAGCAGATTAAATAATTCATTTTCCCTATATGCAACGTAAAGTAAACGAGCGGAGATGATGCCAAACAACATCAATGTGACTGAGCACACAATCAAGCCAAATTCTTCTGCTAGAACAGAAAATACAAAATCTGTATGACAATCAGGAAGAAGGGTTTTTACGTTACCTTCACCAGGTCCAACACCAGTTAATTGACCTTTTTTAAATGCTTCTAATGATTTTGTGACTTGAAAATTATCACGCTGTGCAAAAAAGAGGAAGTTGTAGACTCTTTGTTTTATGTGTGGAAAACATAAATAAGCAGTCGTAATTCCAGTTGTAACTATTCCTACTACGCATAGGAAATACAAAAGTGGTATGCATGCAATGAGCATTTGACTAACAAAAGAATATGTCAGAAGCATAGACATACTAAAATCAGGCTGCAAAAGTAACAATACAAAAACTAACAGGAATATTATGATTGATATATGCATTCTAAACTTCATTCCGCTAGCTAAGATACTAGCTATAACAACAGAAAAAAATGGCCTCATGAACTCAGATGGTTGAATTGAAATTTTGACAATATGTAACCATCGTTTCGCACCTTTTGCCTCTATGCCAAGTATTATCACAGTTGCCATTAAAATAATAAATAAAGTGAAACTTGCAAACGAGAGGCTAAGTATGGTTTTTATATTGAGAAAAGAAAATGTTACTAAGGCAATCAATGACAAGACTATATAAACTATATGACGCCGTATAAAATAATCTTGTGGTAAGGAAAGACGCTGCGCAATTACAGGACTCGATGAATGAACAAGAACAAAGCTTATAGTGAGCAAAAAAAACACTGGAATGATAAGGTAGTAATCCAGTGTTCTATACCAGAGTTTGATATTCATTTTGTTCCAATGTGTAATGCCACTATTCCATAGCTCATATTATGAAACTCAACATTCTGAAAGCCTACCTCTGCAATTTCCATTTTAAACTCAGCCTGGGTTGGAAACTCTCTGATGCTTTCCACTAAATATTCATAAGAATTCCTATCTTTAGCAACTATGCTACCAATTTTAGGGATTGCTTTAAATGAATATAAGTTGTAAAACTTGATAAATACCTCATTCTGATAGTGCATAGGGGCAAATTCTAAGCAGATAAATTTTCCACTTGGTTTCAACACCCTATGCGCTTCACTCAAAGCTTTTCTGCGATCTGAAACGTTGCGAATGCCAAAAGCTACTGTATAATAATCAAATTCGGAGTCTTCAAATGGTAAATCTTCTGCATTTCCACATATCCAATTTAAATTAAGCTGATTTGAATTTATGGCCTTATCACGTCCTCTGCTTAGCATATTTTGATTTATATCGCATACTGTGATTTTAGCGCTTGGTTCTCTTCTCGCTATTCTTATCGCTATATCTCCAGTTCCTCCAGCAACATCTAAAACCTTAGAGTTTTTTGTAAAATGCACACTATTTACCATCTTATCCTTCCATAACCTATGCATTCCAAGGCTCATTATATCATTCATGATATCATAGCGATTTGCTACGGAATCGAAAACCTTTTTGACTAATTGTGATTTGTTCATGTCCTTCCCGATTGTTATACACTTAGTTTTGTGCCATTTATTATAAAATTCAAGTACATTTGAAATTTTTAGTTATTTACTGAAATAGATGAAAAATTCTTTCTGTATACCAGCAAAATACTAAGTCTTTTTTTATTGAAAAATTTAGGAAAATGTTGTATAATTGTTATAGTAATAGACTTCGGTAAAATTTATGGCAGATTCAGGAATTAGTGTAACTTTTGACCCAGAAACTTCACAGCATCTTGTTGAACTGGCTAAAGCCACTAAGCAATCCGTTCAAAAACTAACAGAAAAGCTAGTTAAGGAAGCAATCGAACTTGAAGCAGAGGATATCGCATTTTCCAAAATTATTAGAGAGTTAAATGCTGATGATGCAGAAGAAGTAGAGGATAGTGAAGACATCTGGAAATAAGCGATACACTATAAAATATCTAAAGCATGTTCTTAAAAGAAATTTGTCTTTCTTGTCGGAAGATATAAAGCCAAGTATTAGAGAAGCAATAAAAGAGTATCTTGAGACTGATCCTATTGGTAATGGTGTGTTACTGCGCAAGAGATTAAAGGGACACAGAAGAATAAAAGTTGCTGACGATTACCGCATTGTCTACCGTGTAAATACTGCAAAACGCACAGTGACTATTGTTTCAATAGGACACAGGGACAGTATTTACAAGCAGGCAGTACTAGACCTATTGAAACATTAAATATATTTCTACGTAGCCACCCTTCCTTTATTAAAAAAACAAAAAATAGATCTTGCTTTGTATAACTGTTGAAAGTTTCAGTAGTTAAATTAATGTACTAATTAAAGAAAACTTATTATAATAAAACTTCTATAGCTCAATTAAGTGACAACACAAAATATTATCTCTCTTATTATGATACTCTCTGTAGCAATTGCCGATATGGCAACTGACCTATACTCAGTTGCACTGCCGAATATTGCCAATCATTTTAAAGTAGAAGGTAGTGTAGTGCAGCTTACGATTAGCTTAAATTTAGTTGGATTTGCGATATCCGGATTAATTTATGGTCCACTATCGGACCATTATGGTAGGCGTCCAATAATGTTGGTTGGTATGACAATTTTTACTTTGGCGAGTATCATGTGTTACATAGCTGACAATATTGTGCTTTTAATACTGATTCGCTTTATACAAGGAATAGGAGCTGGTGTTGCAGGTGTTGTCGGGTATGCGGCAATCAGGGATATGTATTCAGGTAGTGAGTACTCGAGGGTAATTTCAAAGTTAAATATGGTAGTAGCGCTTTCACCTGGGATAGCTCCAGTGGTAGGCAGTTATATAATTTCAAGTGGATATAATTGGAAATTTTTATTTTTTATTATATCATTCGTGGCAATTGTTATGCTCATTTTTATTTATTTTAAGTTACGGGAAACACTCACCATAAATAAAAATGAAACCAGTATAACCGATGTAATAATTAATATTCCTAAGCAATATATATCAATATTTAGAAATTATCGTTTCCTTGGGTTTTCGGCTATCCATGGGTTAACTTTCATGTGGCTTTGGGCATATATTGCTAACTACCCTTTCATATTTGAGTCTTTGGGCGTTGAAGTACAATATTTCGGTTATCTCATATCAATCATAGTTATATTTTACATAATTGGAACTTTAATTAATAGAAGATATGTACCAAAAATAGGGATTAGCCGGATGTTAATAATAGGCTTGATGTTGCCCATAATACCTGAGAGTTTACTGGTATACTTTTACTCTATAAACAAACTGAACGTATTTATCCTTCAAACTGTTTGGATTCCAAGCAATATAGGCCTTGCACTCGTAATAAGCAACAACGTAACCTCTGCACTAGAAACAACCAAAAGTATAGGTCTCGGTAGTGCAATCCTCTCATTCTGCAATATGATGTTCGGGGCCATCGGAGTATATATAGTAGGAAAATTCTTTTCTTATGGTATTTTATCAAATTTACTATTAACAATAACATGTTCTACAATTGCAGTTCTTATATACTGTTTGCTCAAATATACTGAAAAACACTCAAGATAATTGACTTTTTTACTAAGATATGTAACAATTAATTATGTTAACAGGAGGAAAAGTTATGACTGAAAATGCAGTATTCAAAAAGATAAAAAGTAGGTTCACTGAGGAATTAAAAACATTCATTGGCAAGGGTAACCTACCAGATGTACTTAGTACTTTTCTGGGCGGTTACCAAAATGCAGTATCGCACAATTATGAAATCAATAGGATAGATTACAGAAACCACTCTAGATTGCTTGAGTTTGTGCAAGGAAATGAAGAAAGATTAAAAGATCATTTTAATAAGACACTAGGTCTACAAGGTTTATTTTTAATATATGAGAAAGCCTATCAGCTTCTCAAAGAAAACAGTGAGAGAAATGCTCAGGAAGTCATAAGTGGAGTATACGGTATCGTTAAAAACTCTGAACTAGGCAAAGAGCTGAGTAAAATAATGGACGATAATAATAAGTTAAAATTACTTAATACTTTAGCAAACCCTAAAGGAGAATCAGTACTTGCAACAGAAAAAGACTTTGAAGAGAAGGTACTTGTTAATATCAGAAATTTACTAAACAGGAATATTACTCTGAATGATAATGATAAAGAATTAGCCTTAACTCAGTATGTTGTTGATCTCTACTCTTCTATCCATAATGTGAAGATAAAAAATGAAAATTTAGTATCATTACTTATGGGTCGTTTACCTCAACGTATTACGAATTATATTCAAGCATTAAGTAAAGTACTTCATAAATTCCCACTTTCAGCTATAGAAGAAGATATTAGGGAATTATATAAATCCCATTCTTTGATTTGCCTAATTCCGCTGCAAGAACAAAAATATGTGGAAGCTTTCAAGTGTTTACTGATGCATGGCGATACTGATAACTTTGAAAAAATACTAACAAGTCCTGAAAATATGCTCTACAATCTTGAAGGTGGTACCGCTTTGCACTTGGCTGCCAAGCTGGGTTATACAGATATAGTAAATGACCTTATAGAAAATGGTGAAAACATTAATGCAGTGGATAAAGATGGATTTACTCCTTTACATTATGCTGTACTTAGTGGTCATAAAGATGTAGAAAAAGTTCTAATAGGAAATGGAGCAAACCCTTTATTAAGAAATAATGCAGGTAGAACTCCAAAGGACTTAGCTAAAGAAGCAGAAGCAAAAAAACTGGGGAAATGTATTGGTTATTCAGTTGCGGTGCTAGGAACTGCTGTAGCAGTGGTACTTTTTGCAACTGGAGTGGTTGCAGTTGAATTAATGTCTATAGTAATAGCACTGGCTGCAATTGCAACAGCAGCACTAGCAGTTGGTGGTGCTACATATATGATGTTAAAACCTAGTACTAAAATGGATGAAACGAAAGGACCGCAAAACGTAAATGGAGAGGCGCCAGTACGATAGGTAAGTTGTTTCCACCAGGCAGGGTGCATTCAAGTAGCCCCTTTTTCCTGTCATCTCAGCGCTCCCTTCCCTGTCATCCCAGTGCTTGACACTGGGATCCAGTTTTCCATAAAAATGATGCATTTTAACATAACTTTTATGTGATAAAATCCATAGATTCCAGCGCGTGACGCTGGAATGACACCATCTTCGGTCTCTCAAATCGCTTTAGCTACAAACATTAAGAAATTTACTAAACGAAGAAAAAAGGCAAAAAAACCCCGGTCAATATTTATTTTTTATATCGGCGTTTTTAAGCCTTAAACACTGCAGTTTAGCTGCTTTTAGACGCAACTAACCTTGACTTAAATGTTTAAAAAATTTACTAAGCAGAAAAAAAAGGCAAAAGAATCCCGTGTTAGAAGTTGCTCACTCTCTAATCCTGCAAATCGGCGTACTATACTGTCTTAAACGCTTTATAAGCCCGTTTCAGCTTGTATAGGCAAAAACCTAGAAATCTAGGTGAAATTTATAAAGACATAAGGTGCACATAGTGCAAAAATTAAAAAATAAGACGCCAATCTCGTGATACTTTGTCGTTTTAATCTGCACAGATTGAAGATAAATTAATACCTTCAGTATCATGATAGCGGTATGGGCGAGGTTTGTCAAGTAGTTTTTTCAACGAGCAGCTCTTGTGCCACTTTGGCTATAAATCAAAAACTTTAGCAATCTAAAGAAATTTTTTTGTTGCTTTCCATATTAAACTCTCTACGAAGAACATCAGATAAATCTATGTTTTCCCAAGAGAACCTGCCATCTTCTTCTGATTGTTTACCAAAGTGTCCATAGCAGGCTGTGCATTTATATATAGGGCGGTTAAGTGATAAATGTTTGATGATACCTTTAGTTGATAAATCTATATTGTCTTCGATAAATTTTTTGATCCTCTTTTCATCTACTGTATTTGTACCAAATGTATCAATGTAGAACGAAGTGGGTTTTAATATACCAATTGCATAAGAAAGCTGCACAAGACAACGTTTAGCTAAACCTGCAAAGACAATATTTTTGGCAAGGTATCTTGCCATATAAGCCGCAGATCTATCAACCTTTGTTGCATCTTTTCCAGAAAACGCTCCCCCGCCGTGTGGAATATAGCCTCCATAAGTATCAACCATAATTTTCCGTCCAGTTAATCCACAATCACTAACTGGTCCACCAACAACAAACCTACCTGTTGGATTAACCAAGAGATTTTCCTCAGAACACATCCACCCTTTAGGTAAAGATGAAACTATATAAGGATAAATTACTTCTTTTACTTCCAACTGATCCAGATCTTCAGGGTGCTGTATTGAAACAACAATACTTTCAGCACGTACTGGAAGGTCGTTCTCATACGCCAAAGTAATTTGCGATTTTGCGTCTGGACCAAGTTCTGCTTCTTTAGTTACACTCATGATATTTTTCAGAATCGAGTGCGCATAAAAGATAGGCGCCGGCATGAGGCTCTCTGTTTCTATTGTGGCATAGCCATACATTATGCCCTGATCTCCAGCACCTTGATCCACACCTATAGCAATGTCATTTGATTGTTCATGCAGTAATATATTTACTTTCACTTTTTCCCAGTGGAAACCATCGTGCTCGTAACCAATATCTTTTATTGTATTCCTTACAATATTTTCAATTCTGCTATTTGCGATGTTAGGTCCGAACACTTCTCCCGCTATAATAACATTGTCTTTGGTAACTAAAGTCTCTACTGCAGTTCGTGAGAAAGAGTCAGTGAAAAGGTATTCATCAAGTATCGCATCCGAAATTTGATCCGCTACTTTGTCTGGATGACCCGCTGCGACTGATTCACTGGTTATTAAATTTTTTAAACCCATGCTTTAGATTTGCTCATACAATAAAAGTTATTATAGAAAAATAACTAGTAATTATTAAATGGTGGACCTTGCAATACAAACAAGAACTCTTCTCACACCTGCTTGTTAATTTGACAAAATTAGCCACATTAGATCTGTTTTGTTAACCTTTATTTACGTAAAGGTACGTACCTTGTTGAGAACTTGCAACAAAAACTTAAGCATTTGTAGAACAAAATTCTATTGAGTCAATAAAAGATTTTTTGCTGCCATTAATTTCAACAAAGTTATTGCCAAAAGTTCCAAAAGAAACTGCTATACAAAGCAGTAAAAGAAGAACCTGAATTCTTCTGTCAGTTAATTCTTGTCTGTCAGATTAAGTCTTGTCTTTTACACTTGCTGAAACCCCAACTTTGTGTTACATGCGAGAAGCACTCTCGTTTTACCTGAAAGCGGCAGAGCGCAGCAATTAACAGTGGACAAGCAGCTAAAAAGATCATAAGGCTATTTCCTCTTGGAGTTGTTTAATCTCATCTAGTGAAAGGCCGGTGATTTCAGCTATAACATCTATAGAGACACCGGCCTTGAGTGAGTTCTTTGCAACTGCTACTTTAGCGTGTTTTTCGCCCTCTTTTCTGCCTTTTTCATGGCCGATTTGAATGCCTCTTTCTTCGCCAATTTGGATGCCTTCTTCTCTACCTTTTTCTTGACCCACTTTAATGCCCTCATTAAATTTTTGGTTAAGGCAAGAGACATTATCATTCTCATTTTTCTCAATCCATTCATATAGGGCTCGTTCATC
>JAODGC010048938.1:3803-18761 GCA_027574925.1 Ecitoglossa quadriceps | reverse complement strand
CACGTCGAACGAATGGAGGACCACCGACTTGCTAAGTGGGCAAGAACTGCCATCCCCAACACCAAGCGTCCTACTGGTCGACCACCCAAAAAGTGGCACCAAAGCTGGACATTAGCATCGCAAGAGGCAACTAACACCGATTAACGAAACTACATAGAGTTGTCCTTAACATAAAGAAGAAGAAGAAGAATAAGAAGAAGAAGTATTAATTGAATTAAGGACATAATTTTTAAATTTGAATTTTAGCGGGTGTGTGTGTGTAGTTTATTAAATTATGGTATGATTGCGTGTGTTACCAAATTTTTTTTACTCATATTTCCGTTCTATGTTAACGTTTAGTATAAAACAACATTAAAAAAATTTTTGTATGTAAAGAATATATTAATGCCATATTTCAGATGGTTAATGCCCTGCATATAAATTTCAACCAAAAATTCCTGTTAGTTAATTTCGTGCAAAAAAAAATTACCAAATACTAAAAAACATGTTACGTCCACATGTAAATAACTTATTCTACATGGAATTTGATTAGCTTATATATTATTTGTTTCTCAAACCCAGGTGACAATTGTGGGCATGCAAAAGTTTGCGCACTGCAAGAAAGAAAACTGTCTTTGAAACGTAAAACGTTTACGAGTGTCAAAGTCGTAAAGTTTTGGGCCGCCTTACAATGGGATACAATTTTTGAACGCATATCACGAACAATCGGTAAATCACTTCGATATCTTTTTGCGTTATATGCACGCCCGTTCTTTATAGCGGGGGTGGGCCTAAGTGCAGATAAAATAAATAAAAACGAAAGTCTTACAGGCTGGCCGGAATTGAAGAAAAGTACAAATGACTTTTTACGTTCGTGCGTCGGTGAGAAACTAAAAAGTTGGCGCGCCATACATATTTCATGCAAGCTTTACGCGGAGGCGGCGATAGATAAAGATGGCGGAGACAAACAAAACGCGCACCACGCGATTTGCATATCGGCCCAATGACTGGGACCGCTGAGTGTGCAGTATTTTTTTCCTGGCGCCTCCACCATGAATCCATATTTCATTCTTTGCTCATTGTGGGCATTGCAAGAGATTAAAGCTGTTACCAGGAATAGAGTTATAAAGTCGTTTTAAATTGTATACTAAACAAAGATCGTTTTGAAAATAAATAGTTGCAATCATAACTTGAGATGCCTACTAATAATAGTGGCTTTTAGGAAATTAAAGCTCATCCAAATTTAATTTGTTGTTGTTATATTAATAAAAAAATTACAACAATATATGTTTTATGTTATTAGAGAATTTTTTTTGTATTTCTTTAAATAGGATTCTATGTCGTCCATTTTAATGGCTAAAATTAAATTACAAGATGTTTAAACTAAAAAATGCTAGTACAATATCCCAGAATAAATTTACTATAACAATATCATATTAATCAACTTTAATATAATTATGCTTATATAATTGACCTCATTTACTGTATACTTTCAATGTTTTTTTTAAGTGAAGGACTGATAAAAAATACCGACGTGGAGTGGAGATAATCAATTAGGAAAGCGCGTTGTACAAAAAAGAACGCATCCATAAATTAATTCCCAACTGAGTTGAGAAGCGGCCAATGGTATAGTACAGAAGTGGCAAAATCCACGGGGAGCAGAGCTTTAGCGATGAGAGGTTTCTCAAAAGCGCGCAAGCCTCCCGACCTGAATAAATCTGCAACAGGAGGCAAACGAAAAATGAAAAAAAATCGTGAGAAATATCTGGTCATTGTTGACTGGTGATTTTTTATTTTACTTGAGAGTGGTGGTTAAGGTGCTTACAGAATTCATCCAATAATCTTTTTACTTTTTACAACTCTTCTAATATATGATATCTTAAGAATTTAAAATTACTTTTTACAATGTGATTTTATTTGCCTTAGCTAGTATATAAGTTGATCTGGTTCGCGACGCAGTGAAATGTATATAATCGAGTAGAGTAGAGAAGATTTCGTAAACAAACAAGGTTATAAAGCTTTTCGTACGTTGCACACATTCATCCTAGCTTTTCCACTAGATTCCTCAACGCAAACACGTGCAATTTGTTCATCGTTTGCCGCGACTATCATTATAGCCAAGGAGGTATCTTTTGTTTTATGACTTGGAATACTCTCTGCATGCACATGGAAAAGCCAGTAAGTAAATTCTTGTTTCGTGTTTTTCACATGAATTTTTTTGTCAACACCACCATGTATATGCAGTCTTTGTTTTGGTCCACATTTGCAACATTCTTGATATTTGTTCACTTTCCAATAGTTCCTATTGTGTTATGTCAACTTGCCTGTTGGATATCCTAATAATCATTTCACAATGAGCAAAAAACAAACAAAAAATAAGAAAAACCAAATTGAAAAATGGGTGATACTACAAGATATATAATAGAGGTGGTAAAAGCTATATTTCTCCTACCACTAATAATATGCGCAACATATAAAATTAATAATTTTGGAAGCAGAGATATTACAGAAATATCGGTCTTATTAATTAGTGATGATAAAAATAAAAGCCATTATATGATGCAGAAATTGACTTTGATCAAATTGAAACTTGTTATTTTGAGACATTTGCATTAAAAACATTAAAATTTTATTGGTTAGGGATGTTGATGTTCATTTAGCAATTACATTACACTTAACTTTTGGGAAATAAATGAGCGCAAGTGGAGTTGAAAACGTTTAATTGATGCGAAAGGCCTGCGTCTGCCTGGATTATGTACGACGCACTAATTCTTACAAATTAGGGTTGCGAATAAATGAGATATTTGCAAAAAGTTCCTAAATGACCTAGTACTAAATTGGTTCGAATGTTTTTACCGAAAATATTATATGCCATAATCTGATAATGTGGAATAAATAATGTTTTATTAATTTTTATGAAGAAGAAGAATTTATTAGTGGAAATAACAAATTTTATTTGGTTTCTTAGTTGGTTTCAAAATAAACATTATAGTACTAAAAATACATATAATTTACCAAAACACCTTGGTTACATAATAATTAAAATTTAATTATGTAATAAATTGAATCTACATAAACTTTGAATATTGATAATTGATTTGATGACAAATTCAATACGTTATTCTACCTCAGCTGATTTCTATTGAATTATATTATATTTTGACAGTTTCGCGCAGCTTATTCTTATTCACCAAAATTTCCCAAACTTAGCTATATCGATGGAATAACCAAAATAGTTTTGTCCTTTACAATTCAATTGCATCTGATGTAAATGTCATTTAGAAAACGCCAAAGTCAAATAATGAAGTACGATTGTGAATTACCCGGCAGAAATTGTCATTCCAGCAGGCGAGTGGACAAGTTATAAGCCTGTCGAGGAAACGTGCGCTTTGGGGTCTCGGTGCAGAATTCGAAATGTTGCAGTGTAGCCCGAATTCATCAGCATGTTTTACTTTAACATGTGGCATCTAAGGGTGGGATATGGCGCCGTACCAAAAAAAACAAAAAAAAAACAAGAAACCACTAGGACAGCATGAAAAAATGCGCTGGCGTGCCGACCAAAAAGGTCGTTCCAAATTAGGGCCAACTTTGAATATTATTTGCTTCATTTAATCATCAATAGAACTGATTTAACAATTCTCCGTACGTGGTCAGAAAATATTACACCCATAGCATTACCAATTGATCAATTGAAGAAAAGTTCTAGTAATTACATTTTATATCTGTTTAGCTACTTATGTAATACTTCGTGTATCAAATAGCATTTCGATTTAACTGACTTTACTTATGAACAACAATTTTTACTAACTTGATGAGTTTGCATTGAAATAATCATTTACTGCATGGAATAAAACGTGAAATATTTGATATACGTGATATCTGCGTGTTGCAGGATGTGCAGATCTCGAGCGTCGCGGCGTTGGCGGACGGTGGCGGCGCTCGGCGGTTCAGTTGCGCTTCGACAGGCGCGACGCGAGCATCGCGGCCGCTTCCGAGTGGCGGTTACGGAAAACTACAAACCGCCTTTGTAAGCAAAGGCGCGTCGCCGCCTGTAATAGAAACATTCCATTAGTTAATTGTGTGCACTAAATTATTTGTAAATAGTTTGGAAACAAATGTAAAATTGTAATAACTAATACTAAATATTTGTGTTTCGGATAAATTGTCATGTGAGTATATTAAACCTAAATATATGTTATCTTAATGTATGTCATTCTAAAATAGATTAACGCATATAAATAATCTCAGAGCAAGGTGAACCTAACCTCAAACCAAAAATAGCTTCGCCAGTTTAAATTTAGTTTATGCATTTGTTTGCATAAGTTTATTTGCTAGTTAATGTAAATAGTATGGAATATATTTCAGTTGTAAAGTCTTTTGTATTATAGTGTTTATTTGGAGCGTAAAATGTAAATTAATTGGGGTTAAACATCTAGTACTTCAGATTCTGCAATTGGTAGTAAGCGCCAATATAATGAATCATTTAAAATTGATAACAGCAATAGCATAGTCTCCATGTACCAATTTATATTCTGCCATATATATGAAATATGTAAGAATGCGGCATGTTTAGTCCAAAATTACTTATGTTCTTGTTTTCTAGAATTCTGAATAAACGAGGTCAGTCCCTGTACCAATTTAAATTGCCCTATTATAGCCCAATATAATTATTACACCTGAATGTATCTTTGATGTTGATTTGTATACTATTAAGGTAATTGCATATGCCTTGAATGGTCCCGTGCCCAGCTACTATGCTGGAGGTGATGGAGGTGTGCAACCACTCCCAGAATATTTCCCCTGACATCATCGATGTGATCCAATCGGATTGAACTGGTATCCATACGATACTTTTAGTGTTCCTTTATTGGAGAAAAGTTAGAATTCATTTCAATACGAAAGTTTTTCTTGTTCCCATCGGGCACAATCATTTTTTTCCTACGCTGAGCTTGCTTTATAAAAAAGAACGCCTGAAATCGTAGCAAAGTTTTAATTGCAAATTAATAACATTTCCTTTGTTTCGGTTTGCTCATGTGTACTCATCAAGGCCTCAATTATTCTAGAAAGCTCCATGAACTTTGACCACTTGCTGAAGGTTTTTTTGGTTGCCCAATATCTGAGTGTCTGATACTTTTGATTGAAATTACAGTTGACGACATTTGGAGTTGATTGTGATCAGAGTTGAAGTAAATTATGAGAAGCTAAAATTTCAATTAATGCATTGCCAGAATAACATGAGTTAAGTTAAGGAATTTATTGATTTTTAAGTGGATTTATTTTAATCTTTGATGGGGAGTAAAGCTCCATTAAGATGCGGTGGATAAGTAGGTTCCTTAAGCGACTTTCCCGAAAAACCATGGCAGCACAGAAAAGAGGAATCGTGACCGCACGAGTCCGATAATAAGCACTCGGATTCTGAAGGGCGTTGAAAGCGTGCCTTCATAATGGAAACCCCGGATCGCGAGTTCAAACCGAGTAGTGTAAACTTTCCTCTCTTCCGTACTGCACGTTCGTTCCACCACGCGTTCCACTTGCACGCAGCGTCCGCATCCGGGCCCAACATGTACGCCCTCAAACCGGCGACCGTGTCATTTCCGCGTTCGTACCTCTGCACTGCAGAGTCTCCTGGCACACCTGGTCATAAACTAAAGCAAAAATGATTTTCCATGTTTCATGAAACAAGCCGCTACAAATTGAGAAGTAAGTTGCAAAATCAAAAGAACAAAACTATATGTAATGGAAAATGTGGAAAAAATTACCTCAAGATGCGGAAATAAAATGTCTAACGCGTGTGGCGCATGGAGAAGTAGTTCCTTCAAGGTTCCTTTGAGCGGCGCTTAAACTTGCTGGCGGAAATAAACCGAAATAACCGGTGCGAGTTAAGGGTATCCGGGCATGGAACAACAAAGCCGAGGACAAAATCCTTTAATAAATATGAAATAAAAATGTGTACGTAACATAAAACTGAGAGAAAAGCAGTAGAAATTTACACAACAAGCAGTCACATCTAAGTAGGTTTGTGAAAATCAACGTGGGTACCCAAAAAACAGTGATTTCATTAAATAAATAGAATTTACCATTTTCAAATCCCAGAGGAAAACAAAAACACACCAAAACACACTGGCTTTCCACTGTTCTTTCTCTTATGATCCAAGTTTTACACAATATGGTAAACGGTTATGGTGACAAAGAAGAAACAAAAGTTCAGTGCATATAAGAAAGGTGCGCTGGAATGAAATAAATTCAATCATGACAGAACGGATGGAAAAAAATTGCGGATAAAAAGCACAAATGCCAAAGCTTTACAGTTTGCAGGTTCAACGTGTGGAAGACGATAGAAGGACTTGGTTTGCATCGAAGCGTTCAAATTTTATGATTATGTTCGGTTATGGTTTATTCCGGTTGATGCAGTAAACTGTGCCCCCTTAATGCGTCCGTTTCCATCAGAATAAAACAAATAAGATTCATAATAAATTTCCATGAGAATTTTGCGTTGGAAAAAAAAACCAAATTGACATTTTGAATATTTGAAATTATCCATGCAGAGATAATTTAATTTCGTGTATAATACAATGAAAATGTATGCAAGGGATATTAATTTAATTCAACAGCTAATTAAACTGTATAAACAATTCAGAATTGTAATTGCATTTGATAACAATGAATAATTTCATTGAATAATATTTGCTTTCAATTCATATAATTCACCATAATCCTTCATACGAAATAATAACATAATCAATCAAAAACTTGTCACTGGACGTTGTGATTATTATTGTTACGCTGACAAAGAATTGATTTATTGAAATAAATTATCGGCTTCCCGGTACCAAGCCATTATTAAATTTTTTATTTCTGTTTCAGGTAACACTCATGAATTAAAATGTTGTCCTAAGGATATGAGAAAATGTGATAAGCTCATTCAAGATGTAAATTACATTCCGAGAGTGTATGAAAATGTGGTAAGACCTTATGGTGAAGTAGTGCGTCCTGTGGGAGGACGCTAGCGACGATGGCGACATCGTTGACTTGTGTAGGCATCGTGTGGGCGACGCTTTCAATCGCCGCCGCAATGCTGTGCTGTTCTGGATTTTACATGCCATTTTGGATACAGGTATATTTATGGTAGACTATGTATGTTCCAGCATGGATGTATGCTAGTATTGGGTGGAAAATAAGGTCCAAGATTGTCTACGCTAGAAATATCAAGTTGATGAGTTGAACTTATTGCTACGTTGTGGATTGAGTACTGAACCAGTTTTTCAATAATATTATTATACCAAAATCTTTGAATATTCATCTTTAAATTATTCAATTAGCGAACTGGAACTAACTTATTGGTTTGTAGACCCAATTTCAATAAATGATGTAAATCCCAACTCTAGCATACAGTCATTTGCAGAAATGACTCAAGGTTAATATGATTTATTTCTGTAAATTTTGTTATATAAATGTATCCGAATTCTTACACTTGAAATATTCCAATATTATATTCAATACTCGTAAGTAACTCTTGGAATGTTGAAATTCCACATGGGATGTATTTGAAAACAGGTCTGGTTACTGTGGGCAAGTGAAATTCGAAATTCTCGACTTTTTCAATCTGCACAAGCAGATTGCTTCCATTGCTTCCACGATGACTGTAGCGGAGACTTTTTTACACATCGTCTTTGTACCAGGCTCACGGAGATGTCGAATTTAAAGGTGACGCAAAGAAGACTCACTTGGAATTCTGCAATTGAAAAATATTCCATTTTGCCAAGCTCTCCAAGGAAACGAATCCTTTGAAAGTATTTTCTCCTCGGAGTAAATATTTTTGAAACGCTTATTGCCATTTTCACGTAATCGACTTTAAATAAATACTTTATTGAAAATTCTGAAAGTCAAATAATCTGCTTTCTTGTTAATACTAATATGTAGTGCTAATAATTTCAAGCAGTCTATTATCACATAAAAAAATCCTATTTTTCTAACTACTAATTTATTTCCGGTTACATACCCAACTTCTAAGATCAATATTTCTAATATTTATTTCTCCGAATTAATAAAACTCACAGAACTATGGTTTCGTGGTGTGACACCGTATTTGACCCTTCCCGGTATTGTCTCCCGCTTGGCAACTGGTACCGTTCGGGAAGAAGCAGCAGCTTCTCGGTGTGACCCACAACTCACCAACGGAGGTGTTAGCAGAATTCGAATTCGCCATCTGCGGCTCGCAACCCTCCACATTCTCAAGTGTGTTACCAAGATAGTTAAAAGCAATAAATAATGATTATAATTGTTGCTCACGTATGCAATATATTATTTTCGTAAAATATTCATCATATTCATACACACAATATTTTATGTCCTCTTCCATTATCTTGAAGCAGACGATAGTCTTGGGTTTCTATTCTTACATTGAACAACTGCGGCATACCCATATATCGATTCTACCGCATCGCATTTCCACTAATTTTATTTATTTCCTATTGTGCATGGGATTATTTATGGCAAGAGGCAGAACCAATTTTTAACTGCGTGTTTTGTCATCCGCTGATGTCGACACCATACATAGCAGTTGGCAACGGCAGTGGCGTGTGTGATTAGAACCGAAGCCACTTCAGCAGCTTCCGGGCTTGGAGTTTTATTACCATTACATTCCAACTTTAAAAACCAACGGACATACTTCCAATGTGCAGTAAGACCAAGAAATATTGCAAACAAACAATGAAACTCATTAATCATTAATGTTAAATAAATATTCCAAGCCAAGTGTATGTGAGGTGCATTCTGAATGTGTCCTTTCTTGTTGTACTTTCAAAACAAATCAATAAGTTTAAAACGATTGTCCTGGACTTACTTGCAATGCGAATGAATGGAAACAATTTAAATAAATTACGTCGTACAAGCATTGTATAAGAAGAGGAATTGGTGGACGCGTGCAAAAAGCGTGAAATTCAATTTAACAACTGGTCTTTATCTCCCGTTAAATTCTGTTTCAATGAAATAATAAAATTCCGACGGTCTCGGGTGAAGTAAAAATTATGCATAAGTAAAATCATCTCTTTTTTCATTCCGGATCCTATTCGCGTTCCAGTTGACAATGAGAGGTGCTTTCTCAATCGCGTTTCCCGTCACCTTGCCGAGTCAATCCGTTTTATTTTTCGTTCATTTCTTGCTTATATTCTTCGAAGTTTGATAAGATAACACAAAGGACACGAAGAATACGCCATTCAAAATTGTAGTCCATACTTTAAAAAATAATTTGATCCACTCACATAAATATGGAAATAATCTAATAAAACTTTGGTTTAATTGAAAAAGTAAGAACACGTTTGAAAACCTTTTACTCCAACTTGATTAATTCAATAAAATTGTTTGCTGTTATTTTTACATCAGGAAGAGTGTAGACAATTAGTCATTTCCCGACACTGCGTCACAAAGCTAACCGCATTAAAGATGACGGCCGCAGGTCTGAACAAAAATGAAAAATTCCACGGTGGGACCGCACTGCCGCTTCATCAAATATTAAAATGAATGGCATGGTAACCAGAGAACATTTGAAGGACGAGAAATAATTAAATCATCATTTCGTTTGGATATGTTATCCATTTTTTCTGGCAGGCGAACGTGATGACAGTGATGAGAACGTACATCGCGTTGGAAAATAATTGCAAAATTAAATAAGTAGACAGTTTTAATATTCACATCAGTTTTTGTTTTCACTACAGTATAGTGAAAAAGGAAGCATGGTGTAAATGAAAACAAATATGGTGTTAATTAGTTTGCTGCGTTATGAATACACAACGAGCTCAACTTTATGTTAATTAAACTTTTCTATGGGCGCAATTAAAATTTTAATAAAACGTCATTGGGGTGAGAAATTGATTCCAGTACGTTCTTGGCGTGTTAATTATGAAATGCTCGCTCGGTCGATTTCAAACGATTGCTGACAGCTGCATGTCGTTGATTGTGCTCAATTAAGATGCTGCGCGTTCCAGCATCAATCGTCTCCACAAGGATGGAATCTAAACCCGG
The DNA here is from genome assembly GCA_027574925.1 of Ecitoglossa quadriceps. NCBI lineage: Eukaryota > Metazoa > Arthropoda > Insecta > Coleoptera > Staphylinidae > Ecitoglossa > Ecitoglossa quadriceps. The sequence goes on along the minus strand of JAODGC010048938.1, from coordinate 8,762 downwards.
ATGTAGGTCGCGTTGGTAGCTGCAGTCAATAACCTCAATTGTCGGCGTGCAATAAAACGGCAAATATTTTCATGCGCGGAAAGTAAACAGTTTTATTCCCCGTTTCTACATTCATAAAATATCAGCAAATGGGAAATTCTCATTGTCTATGTCTACTCCAGTGCTAAGAGGTAGTAACATGAATAATCTACTAAACTTTACAATTACCTGCATTTACAGTGTTAACAGTTTGTTTTCAAAAATAAAATAAATGTGATCCTTTTCAAGCGTGTTAAAACAGTTAACTTTTTGTTCAAGCTGCGCAACCCCTTGACAGGGCAGAGATATAACACTGAAATTTATTAAAGTGTTGAATTTATCCAGCTTAATTTGTACGGGGCGCGAATGTAGCTAGGAATTAACATATCACAGGCTGCAAACGGGCGATGAGCTCAAATGCTGGCTCACCATCGGCCTGCTGGGGAAAAGATGTTGACAATATGCGCGTGCGAGGCACGTCCCTGCAACGTGCGCAAGGGGTTCTTCTCAGTATGTCGCCGGTATTCTAATTATGAATTCCTGCAATGTCTCAACCCCGGCATGCGCTCGGCCCATTTTTTTTAACGCGAGGTATTTCTTTGTCCGGCGTAATTTCCAGACGGAAAGCAATTTTTTTGACACCATCCCGGCCTGCTGAGCCTTGTAAAAGTATAATTCTGCTCACACCTACAATTGGCTAGCTGGAAGACTAAACCTTTTATATTTCTATGTTTTCATAATTTTTTGCAGCTTTATTTTAGCAAATAAAAAACTTACGGATGAGAGGAATATATTTCTCATTTAATTAAATTATGATTTAATTAAACGCTGTAGACTACAACAGTCCCCCCTTTAGCTGGGGGGTGTAGTATATAAGACTGCGAATTAGTTTATTTGGATGACTGGACTCTAGACGTTTGAAAACTTGACCTCAGACCAGTTTTAAAAACAAAAATCAATACTGCTCCCTTTAGAAGTTGTAAATTTCTAAAAAAAACTATGGTATTCGAAAAGATGAACCTAAAGTCCTCATGTAGATTAATCATAACTGGACCAGACAATTGGATAGGGTAGAACTCCATATTGGGACCATGTTCTGTGTCGACCACGAGTATATGCTACTTAGTTTAGACTCATATATTTTGTATCTTTCTTTATGATTGTATGCTTCTACGTGGTCGAGCATTCATTAATTTGGGTTCGTGATAATCTGTGTACTTTTGTGAGATTACTAAGCTCAGTCTACCTCATAAAGAGTTCGTGACAGAAATACTTTGCATTAGTATTCCAGTCGAGCGTACAAAAATCTGATAATTTAAATATTTTCATCAAGGATAACTTGGATTGCTCTTTGACTACATAATCAGGGGACGCATTAGTGCTGAATATTTATAAGCTATCATCATGGCAGTTTTATCACGTGCCTGCTTAAAATGCCGTTTTGCATCGTCCCTAGCAAATCTATAAATAAAAAATTCATTTGAAATTACAAGGATTTATTTTGACAACGTTTATGTTGAAACATTTTTGTGTTGTAAATGTAGTATAACTTTTGGAAGGATAAAGGCGCGTATTCTAATGATCTCTTGACAATTTCCCAGATCCGCGCATCGTTTGAGTGTCGTTGGCTCCACCGATATTTAAATACGGTTCGTTGCTTGCACGACCTTATAAAAGCAATTGCGACTTATCTCAACGATGTGTGCTAGCAGTGGGTGCCATTTGGGGTTGAATATTTAAATGCGCATGCGAATCTCGCGCGGTTTGCAAAGTGGAGGAGCTGCTGATGCCAAAAGCACCATTGACTCGGTTGCCTTCACCAGCAACTACTAATACACTTTTTGTTAGCGATTTCACGCAATCTTGACCCACCCGCCGTCAGTGGTTGATTTATTGCTGGCGTGTGCATGGTGTGTCACAGATGTGAGAAATCGGCTGGGAAGTTTCCGACTACGAATTTTAATACATGTTTTGTATATCTATATATTTTCAGAAAACAACTGAGTTATTTTCTACTGTCCTAAAATATGTGCTTTTCATTGATTTACCTCAAAGAATAGCAAGTAATATATTGTTAAGAGAATAAACAGATTATTTATGGGATGAAAAATAAATTACCTAAATTGTATTTTTTTAATAAATAACCACGGTAAATTATATGTAAAATTCAATTGCTTTGAATATCCGGTAGTAAAACATTAATCAAAGAATTGCTTTGGCAGTTGCCATATTTTCCAGCCATTTAGTAGCGGAACTCAATATGATATCAGAAAAAAAAATACCACGATTTTTATCCTACAATTATTGATTGCTTTTACGTTCTATGAATCAACGCAACGTTAGTTGCCGATGAAATCCTACTTCTATTTTATTGTGCGAATATGGTATATGGTGTATGGTGTGGTATATGGATACCTGAACCAAGATATGGCCAAACCCCTAATTTGAAAAAATGCTTGGCGAGAAACCAATTTTATTCAAATGAGGAAAAACTCGCAGGAACAAATAGTTATTTTGCAGACTTGTTCAAATCTTATTATTTGGAAAGGATCAATAAACTAGAGCAGTGTTGGACAAAGTGCATAAACCAAGAAGAAATTTCAAAATAAAAACTTTACCCCGTGATTGCTCGGGGTAATTTTTTGTTTGGGGTGGTTTTTATTTTTGCACAGAATTTTCAAACGAACTTCGTATATTCATTATGCGATATTATGCGAATTCAGAATCCTATTTATTAGATATATCCCAACATGTTTTTATGGTTTTTTTATTCAAGTGTTTTGTGTGAAGAATGTAATAAATGTCTTTAGTACAAAATTTTTATTTGCTCATAAACGCATACCGAGTAATGTATACTAGGCAGAAGGAGGGTTGCAAATTATAATTCCATGGATTTATCATATTACATTCTTTTACGGTTCTGTGGTGATTCGCACGAGTGTAATAATGACTCCTTATGATGTAATCGTCTGACATTATGGGACCTCAAATTTCAGGTTGGAGTAGGCCATGTGAATTTATGACACTCCAGCTAAATGATATAGAAATTTCAGTTCAACTAATATTATATTGTTATTGTACCGCATTTCTTATTTTGAAATATTTGAATTGTGCAATTATAAAAATAGTAAGAACTAATGTACACCAATAAATATTCCAAAAGACATCCGATATCTATAGTCTTCTCTACTCTCACACTACGCAGATAAAGTGTTTACTAAAATACTGGTCTATTCAAATAATAATTAATTGTGTAAATATTAACATTTCTGTTTTGATAATGATTAATCTACTCACCGTTTTTAGTTGTTAATGTTCAATCAACAGTTAATATAGTTTTGGGTAACCTGCGTGTGAATTAATAAATAAAACAATTTAGTTGTAATTTACAATAGACTAATAAACTATAATTCACTTTCCCTCTGAAGCCATAACTTTCAACGGCTCTAATTATGCTTCTGGTTTGCTTTTCATTCCGAATCAGTTCATTGAAACTAGTTGGGTTCCACTGCCAAAATAGATAACGCTCTCCATCAGGACTACGGTTGGAGGTCATAAATAACTTTCCCAGCGGCCTAACATTGCGTGCGAGGGCCATACCACACCGTAAAAAGTTTAATTTGAATAAATGGCAAAGCAGTTTTTTATTATTCAACCTGCGATAGGTATTTCCAACGTAAAGCCCATTTTCCGCCTCCTGTTGGAGGTTGGCCGTGTTAATGTTTGATGGCCCTTCACCGACCGCTGGAGTATATTGTGCATGCGGGTCTTCTTAAGTATCTCTAAAAGCTCAGAGTCCTCATGCATAATGCAGTGACGAGAAAACTAGCTCGCCACAAAAGCATCACCAACGAATTGCAATTGGCAATGGCAAGCCAACAAACAATTGTATTTTGTTGAGTTGGAAAACTTTTAAACAAAATTTACTTGCAAATAAGCAATTGAGGGCTTTTTTTTACAAATCCGACGCAAATCAATGTTGAATATTTTGGGTGATTTTTTGTTGTGGAAGGTTTAATACCCAGCTCCGAGGATCCGGGAGCAACTCCCATTTTGTGTTTGTTAGTGCTCTTCTGCAAGTGGCATTGACGTCGATCTGAATGGCCAACTTTTTAAAAATTCTTGCTGCTGCCGCCACCATTGCAAATAGCCGGTTCTGAGAAAAAAACTCATCCTAGCGAAAGAAGGAAAGTAATCACAGGCGATCATGACGCCTACCGCACATCACTGGTTAATTTATTTCAAGTGGATGACAACAATGGTTACGCTGTCATAGCTGGTGCATCATCACGCGTTCTATTCACCATTTTAATTTCTTCCATTGAATCATTTCCAGGCGTTCTCAACTACACCAATTTCCGACCGCATTCTGGAAAATCAGTCGAGGGTGTTAGAAATGCTATTCGCCTCTAAGAAAAATTCAATGTTGCAAATTTGGGCAAGCAATTGTGCATGAACCCGGAGACCTATTTCTTGGTAGAGTGAAACGTCTGCAAATTGCAAGCGTGCTCGCCGTATCAACGATGCGCATTCGAGCGGCAGCAACATTCGATAAATGATATCGCTTGCAAGTTGCAATAGCACAAATCATTCATACGATATGATGAAAAATATTCGTACACTACCAAGAGCATGCAATTCTTGCGACTTGCAGAAACGACTGCTTTCCATCTGATGCTGCCACCAATTGCGGTGGCCCATGCCCACGGCTACATCATACAGGAAAAATACGATACCCAAATTCAATAGAAAATTTACTGCAGTAATACGTAATATGCATCTGAATAATTTTCTAAACATTATCCTTTATGTACAGAGCTCAAAACTGTACAAAAAAAAATCAGTTAATATTGATGAATAAATGAGTTGCTTCCATAACTTTCTTTAAAATCACAAAAAATTGGAATTTTGGAACATCTACTTACATGCACCAGACGTGAA
>JAODGC010048907.1:0-18957 GCA_027574925.1 Ecitoglossa quadriceps | reverse complement strand
CATGACAACATTATTGTAGCGCAACTCTTTAGCTACTACATAGTAATTTAAAATTTCAATTATCCCTGTTATTCTCGAAGATATGACAATTTTTCGAGCGCATGTTTTGCAAAATTTTAAAAGTTACCAAATTTTGACTATCATATTGAAGCATTTCTAATTGCTTTAAAACTGTCACGTGTCAACATTATTGTAGCGCAACTCTTTAGCTACAACATAGTGATTTAATATTTCAATTAACCCTCTTATTCCCGAAGATATGACAATTTTTCGAGAGCAGGTTTTGCAACATTTTAAAAATGGCCAAATTTTGACCATCATTTCAAAGCATTTGAAGTTATTTTCAAACTGTGGCATAACAACTTCATTTTAGGGCGACTCCTTAGATACAAACTGGCGATTTAAAATTTAATTTATCAATGTTATTCCCAGAGATATAGACATTTTTTCTTGATCGTTTTAAACATTCAACCGCATCGGTACAGCAGGTTATGCTGACAGATGAATGTCACATACACTGGATATGCCTAAGGACTAGTTTCTTATTTTTCCGCTTCTCATCCGGTCACCCTAAAAATAATATTTAACTAAATCGTAGGTGTTGTTGTAACGCATATTCGTTAGATGTTTTAACAATATCTTTAATCATTTTTGCGTATAATTAGAAAGCGACCAATGATAGCAATTGAAATTCAAATACGCATTGGGCTATGGCGCGATTTCTGATTCAACTAAAATCGTATTCTACTACTGTACAAGATTCTTAAACATATCACCTAAAATTAAACTGTCTAAGGCTTTTTGCACCGATGGATCTGCAAGTAATGCAGGTTCATCCTTCGGCGTTGTTTCTGGTTCCGGTTGAGGTGTTTCGTCCATTTTCTTATTCAAAATATTCATAATACGATTTTGTAACTCCGCTTGTTTATTTTTCGTTTCTGGTTCGAGACCAGAATCCAACCCTTCGGCTATTTCATACTTATATTGAAGACCTCGTTTTTCCTGTAGGTAGGTAATCAATTTATCATAGTAATGACTGGCAACTTGGCGATTTTCAGCCAATAAATTTACAATTATCTACGAAATAAAAACATCTGTTATACCATATTGCAATAAATAAGACGAAGTGATTTATACCTGAATATGTTCTGGATGCTTTGAATGCACCGACATCTTATCCTTTTCCATTATTACTTTTTCGCCTCGCATGTATGCATCAAAATTTCTTGTAATTAAAAGTAACGCATCGTCAATTGGCATATTCCTATGCTCTTTGGAATAAAATATATATCATAAATTTACAAGAATTAATTAATTCTCTATATTACAAACCTTCAGGGATTCCATGTAAAACATTTAAAGTTAATGATCTATAGTCTTCATTTTGTGGCATGATTAAAATAGCATACAAACATCCTCTGCTAGAAATATTTGCCAAAACTCTTCCAATTGGAACATCATCATTTGGAAATAATAAATCCACAATCAGTCCCAAATCCTTTAATCTATGCTCAATATATTCAGCATATTCTCTGTGACAATAACCAAATATTAGAACATTTCCGAATTCCCAAGTCATTGTTTTAAAGTTTTCTTGATTTTTCCTTAAGATCTATGTTGATTAAATTGTCTCACAATTTGATAAATCGTTCAAATAATATAAAGATAGGTTTACTTGGTGAGTTACTTATTTAGTAAGAATCAAACTAAACCCATCTTAATACAATGAATATCAGACAGTTCATAACGAAAATTAACAATACACATGTTTTAATGTTTTCGTCTTACTGCTGAAAAAGATACATTTATTTTAAATATAATAAATAACTTACGTTAAGGCTTTTGAAACAACTATTATTTCACAATCATTCCGCTCTGGTTTCTCTGGAGGCACAGCATGATAACTATCAGATGCGATTCCTCTTCCAAGACCTAAACTAGATCCGTGACCCATATCAGAGCCTATTCTTGGTGCCGGGCCCATTGGCCCACCCGGAGCCATATTTCCATATGGCCCATCATAATACATATTGTCCATATCATCCATATAATCGCACCGATCACCATGAAAATCATTCCGACTCATTCCAGGTCCACCTTGAACACCTCCTCGATTTCGGTTACGTTTTCTTTTATTATGATCATCATTCATATTCATTCCCATATTCATAGGTTTATTCAGATTTTCATTCAATTTCTGATTTAAATTTAATTTATGTGGTGATGTAAGTGGTTTAATTGATGGTGGTTGAGGTGCCTTATTTGGACTTTGTTGTTCCATATTTGGAATATCTCCTTTGTTTTGGTTTATGTTTGAAGGTTTACCCTGCATGGTATTTTGATTCATTTGAAATGTATCTTGAAAATTGTTACCCTGTTGTTGATTGCCTTGATTTGGAAAATTATGCATTTGATTCACATTTTGTGTTTGGTTTTGATTCACATTGAGATTTTGTTGTGGATTCATCATTGCCTGTGGGTGCATATTAAACTGATTCTGATTACCCATTTGAGGATTTTGTTGATTTCTATTGTGTTGATTAACACCACCTGACTTATTTTTGCTTGCATTGTCAATAGCTTGCTTTACATTTAATTTCTTTCCCATGAAGAATGCTGTGTGTTCATTTGCAATAGCTGCATGTGCTTGTTCGTCAAGTTCATACTGTATGAAACCAAATCCACGTTGTACAACCAATCCAAGAATACGACCATATTGTGAAAATTTCTGGTCCAAGTCCTCAGGTTTAACATTTTCAGTCAAGTTCCCAACATAAATTCGAGAAGAGGCTGTAGCTGGATTTTTCATAAACTGCTTGTCTGTGCGATACATTTTGTTATCTAAAATATGCAAATTTCAAAATAATGCATTGTAATTTCTACCATAACAGTGGTTACCTCCTTATTCATAAATTCTTGTAGTTTTCATGAAGAAATCAACCAAATCAAAACAAGACGTCACAACCAGACCGCACAAACGCTAACAATACAGATTTGTCGCTTAGGTTAAGTTTTGACGGTTTTGACGCTTCTAGCAAGAAAAGGAATGAAACTGAATTAGTTCTACAAACTCCAAACAGAAGTCGTTACCATTTAGAAGATTTTAAAACTGTAGCGGATTTTTAAAAAATATGTATATTCTCTTCTATATTTATCTGTTTACTTCAGCATTGTATGCTCAACTATAAAATTTAGTTTATTATATAATTAATAGTTTATTTTAATAATATACAGTATAAAATATTGTACTTCCTGTGTGTACTACAAAACTTTATTGTTATTCAGTGCTTACAGTGATTTGGGCAATAAATAAAATCAATAAAATTTCTAGTTCTTATCTAACTTAACGGGCGATACTAACCGGCTTAATTCGCGCAAACGTTTATATGATAAATTTATCTTAAATCTTAAGATCTTTAATCTTAAAGATCAAAACTTTAAAAATACAATAAACAGTCATCAATTATATTAGAATACGTATATTTAATTTTAACATTACATAAAATTTTAATAAAAAAACGTGTAACGGCGACATCTAAGATATGCCAAGCAAATTACTATACAATTTAATTTACAGTCTACTTTATGTCTATCCCATTCAAATCCTAAATATGCCTTTCTTTTTTTTTAAACAAATTAATATAATTTATCACTACAGCAATAAACGTAAAGGTTTTTTCTATGTATATATATATATATACATTTGTATTATATTTAAGTACTTTTCGTATTTCTGCATATTATAAAGTTTACTTGCTAGTGTGGTACCCCTCAGAAAAAACGCATTTTGTCACGCCCCGCACGTATAAAGGTATAAGGGTGGCTTATTGAACGTCGTATGCCACGCCTCTTCAGTACGAACCTGCTGGGTAGCAGGATTCTCCCATAACACGGGCGAACAAAAAGCTTTCGCGGCCATCATGCCTACGTCAATCGTCGTACGAGGGTAGATTTTTCGATATCCCCTCAGGTTTATCCCGCAGGAACCACGTGGCACAATCATACAACACTCCACCCCAAACAATGACATCCAATCACCACCATCATCACCTTGTCATGTCAAAATATCGCGTAAAGTAAATGCATAAATAATAATTTCTATTGTTATTCATTATAATTTGGAATTCATTCTTGGGAGAAATTAGTTTCTTCATTTGAATTCTCAAATGGAAAATCCTGATGCTGCGCCGTAAAAATGAATTCTCAAAAAGAGGCGTTGAGCAAATGGAAAAATAAATCAGTTATGTCAACGAAGCTGAAGCCCAATGTCGTCGGGAAAGAAAGCGTCTAATATTTAATATTCGCCGCATTTGCATTTTAATTAAAACTCGATTGATTCTTATTAAAGCAGAATGCAGGCTTGCGCATTATTCATTTGCGGAACTAAATTACGACGTTGGAGATGAAATGCGCAAATAAAAGTTGCGCGATGGAAACGTAAAACATTGAATGGGCTATGTGTCCCTTCATGGTTATGAAATTGCCTATTTTCATCGCGTTGTTACTTTGCAGTATTTACAATATTTAAACTATTACTCTCTGCCATGACTCAATTATCCTGGCTTGTTATTGCATTTCGTTTGCAGCTAGCTCGGCCTCCGGCCAGCTAGCTTTGCGCTGATAATCACCGCGTTCGCGCATACAGAGCGTAACCTTCGGTGGATTGATACCGGTCCGGCTATTAATGCTTCGGCGTTCGTTAATAGAATTTCGGATTTTTGATCCCTTCAGGCGACACGATGCGAGCGACAGCGCATTATGCAATAATGCACTGATTGGATTTGTGCTTCGTGAGCAAACTTGGAACTCATCTGCATGCCCTCACTTTGTGTAAATAACATGGCGCTTAAAAATAATCCTAATTGATCAATTACTTGATAACGAAAAAATTATTTTCCATCAAAATGCAGCGACGATTTTAAATGCTATTAATCCAGATCCTCATGCAACAATATGGGATGCTACCAAATACGATATTGGTATCGTATGGCAAAGCAGGTTGTAATTGCGACAGTGCATCGATGTAATTGTTTACGTTATAATTAATTTCAAACATAGAGATGCTTCCATGCATTAAAATAAATATTCCCGCATTTCAATACCAAAGGATTTAACGTAAAGCCTAAATGAAGTAGTTGACAGTTATGCTTTGTCTTCTGTCCCTTGTGCATGCCACTCTCACAGCGTATGCAAATTGCAAGCCCAAATAATATTGGCGTTCATTTCCATTCCAACATTTTTAATTCGCCGCTCGGAATAGAACAAAAGCAAACCTGTTGGCAAAAAAATCTTGACGTGAAGAGGGCCGCGAGTCACGTTGACGTGCCACACGTTCATTGTGCCCTCGCCCTATTGTGCCTTTATTAAAAACACTTTCAGGTTTTAATGCATCTATACGATGGTGCTCCTTGGATGCATATTTCTACGATTCTATTTTCTATTTAAATGCACCCTTTTTGTTTCCCAGTGGAGATTTATACCTGATGCACTGTGGCAACGAATTGTTCTCACGAATCAGTGGAGTTGACGGAAGCTGTTTTTGTTCTACTCCAAATGAAATACATTTTAAGTGTAGCTAACGTATTCTGCTACAAAAGATCAACTGTACAATGTCACATAACTCTGTTTAATTAAAAATAGAAAGGTGCATTATGTCCACATTATGTCTTACCAGTAACACAAAAACACCAAATTTTTGTTTCATGTTATATAACACTGGTGGCTGTATTTTATCCATTTGTTACATAACCTCATTCATATTATGCTTTCCATGCCACAGGTAGAAATATTCTCACAATCCACCCTACAGAAATCCTTCATGGTTTTATTAACATATTCGTTTCTTTAGCCAAATGTCATTTTCAATCCTTATCGTAATTTACCTTTGAGCATGTATCATTTTCACTGGCATACAATTCACAACAGCTCACTACTTCACGCGTTTGATAAATAAAAGATATATTGTGAATTAGATGTAAATCAAGTGACAGTTAAAATATGTAGGACGCATGGTGACTTGGGACAGTACAACAAAGTGTGAATTGCATAGAAAGAGAGAATTAATACTAATTGGATTCGGTATTTGGTGGTGAGTTACGATGTGAGTGTCAAATGACCACAGGTCGTACGTTACAAGACAAAAACAAGACTTGTAAACTGAGAGGTGAATGCATGGACTAAATGAATGAAACCGTTGTGAAAAGCGTTGAGGTTTGTAGGGTGCCGGAAGTAAATAATTCATAGGTGTAAAGACAAAGAGTTAGATTGAAAGTGAACTAGCAATTAGAGGTTAGGTGAGCTCAAGGCTACGGAAATAGTTGGGTGAGTTGTGATAAAAAATAAAGAGGCTGAATACTATAAATTACTTCAATGTGATAAAAAGTGGTAAGATAATTAAAAACTAGCTTAGTTAAGGGACAAGAAGAGATATTTATATTAATTTAAAACTGCATTGTTAAATATTAAATACTTTATTGTAAAACTCAATGTGATATACTGATGAATACTTTCCATCAACTTATCATCATTTACGATATGATTCATCCTGTAACTACCACCAGTCAATTACAATCTGTTCCTCCATCTAAGAAGAAATTATATCAAAACTATTACAAGCACTTACAACATTCCAGTTGATAATATACCATCATGAAGATACGCACCTAGAAGCCGCCGGAGTACCCAGCAATTTAAGCGTCAGTGCATAAAGTCGTATCATTCGGCAATTGATAGCCGAGCCGGCAGGAAAAATACGCCTCGACGCGGAAAAGGGAAACAGGAGATAAATCATAATGATAATTGGACATTCGTACACGATGCAGCACCGCGAGATGTGCACTTTTGTCTACCTGTTCCACTTCACCCAAGTGCACCGGCAGGTTTTGTGTGATTGCCATTATTATCGGGGAAATTAATGAGCGCGTGTGTGCAGCAAACTGCTAATCTTGGGCTTTATTTATAAGTCGCAAGTCGCGCCAAGTGCGTGCGTTCATTATTGAATCGATGCATGAGTTAGTAAGTGAGAAAACCACACGGGGTGCAATTTCGTATGAAAATGCGCCAATGTCTGCAATTATATTTTCTCATACAGGTATTATACAGGCATGCAGCACTATTAAAACAGAGCTTATTGTAAAATACTAAGAATGTAGATTAATTATGATCGAATGGAATTAATTTAAGCACATAGAGAATAATGTTAGTTTGCAATGTAATCTTTTTTTACTAACAATACTTTGTTAGTTAGCATCCTTCCATTATATTCACGTTGCTTCATAATAACAGCATGCAATTAAAAACAGTTTTACATCAATTTGCAATTAAATTGGAATTTCAATTAGCTACTAGTCGAAATATATTCGCAACGTTCCAACATTTTCATCACAAGCAGCGTTTATTATAATCGCAATTTATTCAAATTGAAAGGTTTTGATGGCACGCAGGTTGAGTCCTGCATTGGTCGGAATTAATTGCCTACATGAACCACCCGCCGATCGACTGCACATTGCTGACATTAATTAGTGGCTGCACCTACCTCCTTCATGGAGTTAATTAATTATTCTATAACTAGAATGCTTTTTTCTAGCAAGTCGCTTTTATCAATACCCATCACTCCTGTTTAATTCATTTAATGCATTTAACTTGCATACAAACTTAAGTAATTCCCACGTTTGAATAAATTCAAATATATTCAGCATGGCGTTAAATGTTTGCATAAACAATTCGTTAACGTGAGAGTTGATTTCCAGCCAACCAACCAGCTTCAGCTTCAAGCAGGAGGGACGATAAACATCGCAAAAATGAATGTTTGAATAAGCGTCGGATGCGCCATAAAAATATTATTTCGCGTTACGGGTGGCGTGCTGCGATCCATGTAATTAAAGCACTTGTTAATTAGTGGAGGAGGCACTGTGAACACAGCATTAAAATAATTAACGCCCAAGGTAAGCAGTAGACTATCTCTATATGTAATATGCAACCAACCATTCACACATGCTTACAATTGAACATACGCCAAGGAACAAATGTTATACTCGTCTTGTTACATTGCCATTGTTTTATATTATGCCAACCCTACATCGTAAAAACTAGCACCCTTCTTAACAGTGATTGCTTCGCGTCACTCTCAATTGTTTCATGTTGCAGGGTACGGAAATAACGAGATGAATAGCTTTCGGATACAGAGTCATTGTTTCGAGTAGACTCGTTCAGGGCAAGCAAAAAAAATTAGGTCGAAATCGGTTATATAATCTAAGGAAGCAAAAAACTACCATCGAGGAACACCTCGGGACCTTGATTTGCATAACATGCATAGCGAATTAGATGTCCTACCAAGAGGGAACAGGACCTAGGGTTGTACCCGTTTGTGTGATTGCGGCTGGACACCAAGGCTTTACCTATTTTTTTTTTTAATTAGAATAATACAACCCGGCTCCTACAACGGTAGGATATAAAATTATAGCACTAGACTGATATAAATCAAAGTGTGATGACAGTGGAAAAAATCCCGAATGGGAATGAACATATGGAGGATTCGTGTCATTGTGAGAAAGTATTTTTTATGTAAAGTTCAGACAGCAAACCCTACTATTTCTATGTATCGTCTATATTAAGATGAATAATTAAAAATATTTCAAGAACAGTTGGTTAACCATCAACCACAAACTTCACATTTCGAAAGTGGAAAGTACTAAGCTAAACATTGAAAGCGTTTTCAGAAAGTAGAAAGTTGTAATGCCAGCATGCTTAAAAGTTGAAAGTGGACAACCCTTATCCGCTTTAGCCGCTCGAGACTAAATTGTCCATCAAACTGTAAACAAGGCAATTAAAACTCCGCCACTCTCTCCACCGCTACGACATTTGCAACATTTTCAAGTTTTGGTTGGAAAAGTTTTAGGCACTTTTCTTTTTCTCTTCAACCTCCCACACCTGAGTATTCAGTCTGCACCAGACTCCGCTGTTTGGATAAGCAGATGGAAAGAGTTGATGAAACCTTCCACTGGATTTGTACGATAGCACAGTATGCTGCCGGAATGACACCAGTCTGCTACATGTTCCGGCTTGTTGTGGCCGAGTCCATCTAAATCGAAACTAAAGGATTCATGAACGCATTAATAATTTCCATCCCATTTTGGCTCTGTAGCCACAATGACAGCGATGTAGCCAAGCGAGAAGATGGAAATGAAAACTGCTCAAAGTAATGAAGTCTCTGCCACTCGTTGAGGAGTCTCATTCATGCTGGAACATTATTTTCTTTTCGGAGATAATACGCAAGCTGAGTGGTCCAGAGTATTAATAAATTCATCACCAATGAGTTTTTAGTGCATGGTGTATGCTCTATGCCCATTTCAGCTAATGGCTGAAAGGACATCACATGGTTTGGATACAAATTACAATGGGTCTAATCGAAATACCCTTATGTTTATTACCGGCGTAATCTGTGCGGTATGGCCTATTGTATAAAAATGAAAATAATGGGCAGTGGCCAAACGGACATGTGTGCCAAGTCGTGTAACCCTTTTTCCCAAACATCCAACGAATGTATGATGAATGAGATTGTGTTGGCACTGGCAAAAGCCCAAAACGAGCTTTGGTTTTATCACTTCCTGGTGTGACCAAAAAGGTGCAATAAATTTCTACCTTGGGTTTGAATAATCCAGTGAAAAGTTGAATTATAACACATGTTATGCAATAACTATTTTTACCTTAAAAATCTGAAGCTTTACAAAACAATTATTTTATGCTCTTCAATTAACCATGTATTTAAGTTATTAGGTGTTGTTCATTTGAGGTCTGTGGTTCACCCACATGCCCTACAACCAGCTGGACATCTGGTAAATGAGAAATGGATGTCATGTAATCAAACTGTTGTATTAAATTATTCTCCACTACAATGCGCATGTCTGTAGAAAGCAAAAAGTCCACATCTGCCCATCCCGTGTCCAACAACAAACAACTAAATTCTCTAAGCACCTCCATCTGATCCTAGTGTTTGCATTTCATCCAGTAGATCCCTAGTTTCTCTTTCATTTTATGTGCGTGATCATAAATATAAGATGTGGTCGTTATGCGCCAGTAAGCAAAGGATGCTGTCATTCCAGCTCATTTTTTTGCTTATTTCTAACATGCTTAGTCCAGGAAGAATAATGGGAATGAAAGGGGTGCAAACGGGAGCAGATTCATTTCTCCAGGGGTCACGTGCATGCACGCGAAACAAAAGCGACCGGTGGCCAGCATTAGAGAGGGTCATAGGTAAGCGTGGTAAAAGGTTAACTTCACAATGGACAGGCTGTGTTGGCCAAACAGCAAGCACCTGGTGTTTGCGCAATCATCGTACATCTACTCCTTTTTTTTTTTGTTTCCACATCCGATGTGAGTTGGTACTCTAATCAAGTACTACGACTCTGGGCAGGACATTAAACCCCTAGCATGCGTGGGCCCAAAATTATGTAATTTTGAGTTTTACTAGTTTTGCTAGGTCGTTAAAAAGTTGTAAAATTATTGAAGACTGACCAGAACCATCCAAGTGTTGATTTACGCCGTATTTTTCCATATAAATAACAATCATTGACTTTAGACGCTGTGGTTAATGTGTTTGGAGAATTTAATTGCTTGACGTGTGGTCAAACATAAGAAACGTATAAAAATTAAAAGATTAGAAAGCCATAAAAGGCGGTTATGAATGACTCTGGACTTTTCTTTTTTTAATTTACGGCCGCTAATAAAACGCACGAGACGCGTATTATCTTGAAATTATGACAAGGCATAAACTTATGTTCGTTTTGTACCGTTTGCTATAAAATTTCTAGGACTTGGCTGCCACCCTTGCGTCGGCCGTCATTGCAATCAAAAAACGCCCCGACGTTTCACGTCATCCCGATTAAAAGCTACTTTCAGTCCATTCGGCTGTCTTGTAGTTATAGCCGGGGCTTTTGTTTCTGCACGGCGCATTGTTAAGCGCCGCATGCAAGTACTTGTCACATTTCTCCGCACGTCGGAAAACGAAAGACGAGTTCTCTTTAATATGCTGATGGTTTTTTTTAGTGTGCGCCTCTCTCGAGTGCGTCACATTGCGCGTATTTATTAACCCGACGAAGGAAAATGCCGAAATGAAAATCTTCAAGTCTAGCGCACGCTAAGGCTGCCACTCGGCTGAAGTATGTTTATTTTGCAAACGCATGGGGTACAAAAACTAAAGCATACTTTTCAGAGATGGGGAAATAAAAGTGGAAAAGCGGGTGTCATTCGAAGCGGTTTCTTTTTGCAAACTTTTCGGAGGTTTTTTCGTGCATGGGTGCGATAGTATCAAGCGGAGGAAATGGTGGTGGTGGTTATACTTTTAGGGTTGTATTGGCAATCCCTTTCCTTCCTGCAGTTTACACAATATACATGGGCTTTTAGGAATTTCCAATAATATTAATTGAAGTTATCAATTAAAGCTTAGCTAATTTAAAACCAAAATTTTTTTTATTATATAATTAATATTAACCCAAATTTCTTGTCTAATGTAAATTCAGCAAAAATGACAAATGTGTATTTTTTGATTTGTTCCTGTATAAAATTCCTTTTCAACCCTTTCGCATGGCATAGCACTGTGGGCTGGGCAGAGTGTGATCAATAATGAAAAACCTCTCGTAATAAACTTTTATAGTCTTCCCCTCTTTTGCAGCGGTTCTCTCAACATCGTCAATATACGCCTGCATTCCTTGCTCGTCCTCACACCCTCATGGTGGCGGCAGCGGCGGCGGCGGCGGCATACCGTACAATAGCCAGGAAGTTGCAAAACAAGCATGCTCTTTGCAAAAACACAGAGCTGTGTTTTCCCAGCCGAAACTAGTCTAAACCGACTGCCAGTAGAGGGAAAAAGCGCCGCGTTTAAAATGACGCAGCGAAGAAAATTGAAGGAAAAGCGATGAATGCATGGGAAACGAAGTTAAGATCGATCGGAAATTAAAAATCTGCGCGATAACGAACTTGCACAAGTGGCACAGTGCTTTTAAACAAAGAAGAATTTTCAGTTTTACTTGAAAATATTTGCGTTTAATATAAATTCTTACTTAATTGAATTATTATACAGTCTAAGCTGGCAAAATATGCAAATGTTTCACTTTATATTATTTCATGATACGTTTTCATTTGAAAACGTATTGTTATTGTTAATGATCGTGGGCTGTTAATGATGACCATATAAGTGGCACCAGCTGCAAGAAGTGTAACATTACATACCATTTTGCATGTCTTCCCTAAAGTCAAGAAGGCTTCATCATGTGAATTGAGGTAAATGTCGACATAATAGGAAATAAAACGAACAAGTAATTTAACGCTCGTGAGGTTATAAAGTACGCTAAGTAATTTCCGTATTTTATTCGCCCAGAAAAATATTTAGCAAGCAAAGAATATATTAAAATTCCCATAAATTAAATCATTAACAAAATATAAAACGCATTACAAATTAGACATTCTTATTGCTACTTTTTCAACAAGAAATCTTAACTGCTCTGTCCAGACATGCAATGGGCAGGCATGTTGTCAACGAAGCCATAATTCAATAAAATAATTTGCTGCATAAAGCAAACAGCCCTCTCCCTTGACAATAATTCGATTACATGGTCATGCTAAATGTTACGAGATGACATTTTGACATCCTGTATTTACGTTGGCGGGCGAGCGCAAGGTGTAACGTCATTACGCGAGAAATAAAGTGGAAATTGTGCACCGGTCGCGCATCAATTACACGCACTTTTTTATTGATGCAATAAAGGACGCAAAGTGGAAAAACTACAACATCGTAAGCTGATATGTTTCAAGCAGCCACTCTTTGGCATTATTTCCCAGCTTTCAAAGGACACTCTGGTATGATCTAGATGTAGCTCATACTGGCGTATCATCTTGTTGCGATGATATTACTCTCCTTTAACTCCTACAATCTCATTAAAAATGTTCTTTGCGACAAGATCAAAAGCTGAGTGTTGCTGAGTTTTGCCGTTGCAAGCATCATCAACGTTAATATATCTATGAATAAGGCGTTTCTGGTGTGGAGGGACTGCAAAAAAAATGTTGCCAACGTAAGAAAATCTAATGAGGAAACACCAAAAAAAGGTTAAATTTATTTATAAAAGTATTTATTTCCTATTATTCAAGGCAGTTGGGAGTTGATGATATGGTGAAAGATTTAATGGTTGTAAATTCTGTTTTGGTTTAAAACAAGAAAATGTTACAATATTACATAGTACCATGCTAAAACTTGGTCAGATATAATTCACAACTAAGGGTAATCCACTTAAGCGGATTATTATTAATTATGCGCCATTATAAACAATTACAAAGTCGTAAAGTGCTTGTAAACTTAAATGAAACTCACAAAGTTTTCAATTTTGCGCCTTTAAAACTCACTCATCAATTATTTATCAATAATTAAACTAATTTTTAAAAGTGCAGATTACTTGGAAATAATTCAACATAATGTTTGAATTATAAATTTTGCATTACATCATTAAAACATTAATTTATAGTTAAAAGTAGTAAAAATGCATTTTTTATTGTTAAATTTCGTTTAATCAAGAAATAAATAAATGTAAAATTATTCTTAATAAAATTCTACATTTGTTACAACAATCATATAAACAAATTAATTTTATTTTGACTAAAAATATATTGATGAACTCTTTAAAAATATCAAACTTATTTCGATTCGTTTTTATTCTCGATGTGAAAATCCTGCTTGACTCATAACAATCATTTGTTGTTCAACAATAGTAAATTAAGGGTGTACATAACAATCGCACACTGTAAATTATTGCTTCATCGAGCCCACATGCTACTTAGAATAAGAAAGCAAAGCATTTTCGGTGAATTTGAAGTGGACTGTTTGAAACAATAAAACGCTTGCATGTACTACAACGTATGTGCGCTCATTATGATAATATACGTGATTTATAGTCAAATTGTAGCGTAATTATGGCTTGGCGTATGAATTTTTTCATATCAGACAAGTAGGTACTAAGTTTAGACATTTCAAGTTGGATGTCGGTTGTTTAAAACTTCCTGTGTAGTTATAGTGTTGTTTTATGTATGAATAGCGTGTTGGCGGTGAATAATTGCTGTAATCCCTACTTGAAGATGGTGGCAACTGGTGTTTGGTTAGAGATAAATATGTAAGATGCAAATCTTTTCATTGCATTTAATTCCAGTGTTTATTCCGTATAAATTTTCAATGAAAATGCATCCTGTTGAATTGCTGACTAACTTATTTCGCAATCGACATAATCAAACTGTCAGCCTGTGCTAAATTGAGTTGATTCCGGTAGATACAGAATTTACGACTGCTGCTGTAAATTAAAACTAAATAAATATTATCTCAGTGCGTTTCGCTTCTCATCCAGTGCAGTGCTGACAATAAATTACAAGTTCTTCATAGCGCGCCGGTCATGCCAGCAGCAAATTTCGGCTCGTCTATGATCTCAGCTCAACGCTGATGTGTCAGTGATTACAAAACGACATTGGACGCCATCAACCGCAATCACATTCGCAACACGATGGCGTGGTTCGTTTAAAATTGTAATTTCCGTTCTCTGCTTGTTCGCATTGGAAAAAAATGGCCACTTGGTGGTGCGCACTCGTTTGTTTCGTTGTGCTCCCTGGCGGCCATATTCCCATTCTTTTGTTTTCGCTGCCTCCACAGCAGCCATGCTTTTGGCTTTCTTTCCCCCTTTCGCAACGAGACCGACTTATTAGTGAACGCAATCAACGAAGCATGCGATCCGTGTGCGAGGCGTGTTGAACCAGCTTAATAAACATGCGATTCGCCCGAAATGGTAAATATTCCACAGAGAAACAATAATGGCCGATGTTCCACCACACAATTCCACCGAGTTTATTCAAATTGTTTAATTACATCTTATATATTTACGCTTAGTTAATTGAGTACACATCACAAATATTAAGATTGCCATGGTATAGAACAGTGTTTTTCTTTGTAAACAATAAATCCACTCTTTAACTTATTTATTCCACCAAGGACACAGTGAAATTGCATCTCAATTAATATAATATTCCACACGTACTTTCAATTATTATCCAGGTAAGACCCTCGCCGACGACACGCAAACGACTAAATATCAATTTCCATTCCTTACCAGCTCAGCACTCCCAGTTTATTCTGGCCGAACCGTTTTCGTATCTCGCCGCGTTCAGATTAAGCAGCGGCGAGCACATTCAAGGGTTAAAAGGGTTACAACATTAAAACTGGTCGTGTCCGGTCCAGTCGTTTGAATTAAGATTCGAATATCACGTATGGAGGGCACAAAGAGGAGACACAAAAGGGTAAAAGGACCCTTTATTCTAATTGTGCTAGTTTTGCTCAACACCAAAGAGGAGAAGCTAGGTGAACATTGAGACAGTCCTGAAAACCTGAAGTGAGTGTATTACTCACATCAAATGGAGACGTGTTTGACTAGATGGGAGTCCACAAAGTTGGAACTGTTGTAACTACTTATTGCCCCAACTATGGGAAGTTGTTACAGTTTGGAATTACAGTTTTATACTGGACTAATGACGGTTTTACCCAATTTCTACTTGCTCCTCCCAGTGGTTTGACCATGGCGAGTATTGTTGCCAATTTAGAGGAAGATCATATTGGTTAATTATTGCTAATTATGATGCCTTTACAAAGGTACAACTGAGCAGGAAATTAGTGGGTTATAACCACAAACTTATATAGAGCACTTATTAATTTTAAACAAAGTTCCAATCTTTAACCCTATTAAAAGCTTACATTTCTTTAAATAGAAAGCTTAATATTGGTCGTGTGCCGGAGGTAATAAGTTATTGATTGATTGACATTAGTGCAGTTGATTGATCTCCCCTTTACTAACCCACTTCTCAACAACCTTTTTCAATGGAACCAATACATCCAATAATCCCAAATTGAGTTTGCACAATAACTGCAATAGTAGATTCATGTCAGGTGTTATTAACCTACCTAGGCACGTACACTGAGCAACCAGTGTATTGATACCCAATGGAATTGGAGGATTGAAGACCCGAATGAGTGTTTGGTGTGATCCAGGTAGGAACCCATTTGTGAGTTGACTTTTGCATTGAATTATGCAACACTGCACTTATATTCAGTACAGATCAATTTATATTTTGAATGGAATGAATAGTCAAATGGAGTTTTATTTTAAACCACCCAAGGCCTGTTGAAGTCTTGATAGAATATCCACAGCATAAAACGTTGTTTCTCTAAAGTTAGTATAATAGACTGATGACTTTATTGGTGGCTTTATCAATGCGGATATAAATCACATTGTGCCCTATTGGGTGTTGAGATACCCGCATGCCAATATCATTAATCTCATTCCAAATTGTTACTAATTCAGAATGCCGTCAGTAGTAGTTGATCCCTTATGACCTGCGCTGGAGGTAATAATGTTATAATGTAAATAATAAGTAATCAATTTCTGTTTGATTTATCAGCTGCAAAGTGGTGAAAGTGGAATCGGCAGTCGTTGGGGAGTTGATTATAGTGATTATGTTAATATCGCATTAAACCCGCTTTGCAATTTCCAGTGTTTGTTTGTACTCATCCCTAGCATATAATCAGTCTTAAATTAAGTCATTTGGTGCACTTCATCAAAGTATACTTAGGATACTTAACCAGATGCTGTAATTTATATTATGAATATTTATACTTAAAGAGGAAGGTTCTTCTAATATACTATAATGGGCTATTGTTAATAAAGTTTAACTGAAACTAGCTCAGAGTCTAATTCCAATTCGACACTGATATCCAAAACATTTCCCATTTTAGTAGCGACAAGAAAGCAGTCCACAAACGTTTGCAATATGTTCTTGTTACGACCCTTTCGGTTGGAATAAGAGCCAGTTGGATGACCGGTTTTGTTGTCGGCGGCATTGCGAAATTTGCGAATGTGCGCGATCCTGCAGTTACGACGCGCTGGACACTCCGGACAACAACCCTTTCGCTAATACAAAACCTGCTGTGCCGTCCATAAATTCACATTATTATTAATTTCGCTCGCACCGCCCGCTTCCGGGGGCATTAGTTATGCGCAGGAATTCGTAAACAATATGTGGTCCAGGCCGGAATGGAATGCATGCGCTGCTGCTTTGTTTTGCGCTAAACGCAATTTATGGTTTTAATAATCCCATGGTGGTGGCTTACCGCTGTTTGCATTAGTTTTTAATTATCTTTACTAAGGAATATAAGCAGAAATAATTTCGGTTTTCTTATGCAAATCACGATTTCAGCGAAAAACTTAATGAATCCCACTGGAACAAGTGTTCCACCGATTTTTGGAATTCTTAATTGTATGACCTCCATCTAGACAACAATAAAACCATCTATCGCAATGAGCACTTTTCGATAATGGCGATAATCGTTCTCGTCGCATCACGATAATCACCGATCGTTCCAACAATAATAACTTTTAACTACTCCTCGCTTTCCTTGATGAACTCCATCAGTCGACGCAGTCGCGCAATTCAATTATTTGTATTTTACGACTGCGATCATCGCAATAATTTTGGCCGCAAGTTCAACTCAGCTCCTCGGCAGCTATAAATTATAAGACGCGCATTAATGGCGTGATATTAATTTAATTGTAATGAGCAGATTAATGTGCCTCTCCAAGAGAGAGAAAATTGAGTGTATGATTTGAAGATATTACGAGCAACATTAAACTTGACATGCTTATCAACCAACAACGAAGAAACTCTTAAACTTTACTCAAATCTTGATGTTTGTAATCACTATATAATTTACGTTAGGTACCTAGTAAATTTAACAAATTAAGTTTGTAGCATGGTGCGAGATAACTTTCAGTTTCAAACACCTTTTCCAGCATGCACTTGGCATGTAGTTGGCATGATTTACTACCCACCGATAAAGAGCAACCGCGCACTGATTGCGCGCGTCATAAATTCATTTTAATCGCAATGATTTTTTTCATCGCATTCCAGATTTGGCTGTAGTCTTGACTTGTGTTTTTTCTCTGCTGCACTAGCCATTCCCCAATAGACAGTCTGCTTTCTAGTACCTTGTTGGCGCTAATATTTATAGACATGAAAAAAGCGCCACCCCTCATTTAAATAAGAGACCCCAGCGGCAAAAAACATAACATAAAACACAGACAAAACGACTCGCGTCGAATTAGTCGCTCATAATCGACACGACGATTGCGACTTTTTCGGCTTTTCATTAAAGCATCTCCTGCAGTTGCGCCGTGTGCATTGTGTACCGGAAGGCTCTTCTTGGAACCCTTGTTTCGTGAAGGGAGGGTCCTTTTATCAAATTATTTTAATTGCAGCTTGGGCTGCTCAGAGCGTCGCGACGTTTCTGCATTATTAGTCCCATGGCAGATAAAAAATCAGCGATGGAATTGATTGTGATATTAGTATGACACTTTTTCTCTTTTGTTTCTTGTGAGTGCATGTAATGGTTGCTTGGATGCACATGTAAGAAGAGTATATGAGCTGTGACTGATTTATACAATGCCATGGATGAATTAACAGAGATTTACTTTGGTGTGATGTGACGCACAAAGAGCACATACATTTATTATGCGTAATAGACTAACGTCACTTCTTAATCTCATCAGAATATAAATAAAATTCTACTTTGAGTTAAACACCTCTAGATGCAGAAGGAATCACTTTTTATATCAAACAAATGATTATGAATTACTGTAAAAACGCTAAGTATGCTTAGTAAAGAAATTTATTAAATTCACGGTGAGGCTGCATTATTCCATACTCGTGCAATAGAATGCAATCTACCTGGGGCAAACCAAGCTGGACTTGGACTTTGTTGTCATTGGAATAGAAGAAATTCCAACAACTAATACCGCTAGTTGTGCCAAGAAAGCGAAAGTAAACAAATAAGATAAATGTGTAAAGTGAATTGATAGGACATCTGTTGAGCTTAAACTGAAATAA
>JAODGC010048896.1:3180-18963 GCA_027574925.1 Ecitoglossa quadriceps | reverse complement strand
AAGAGGGAAAGGAGAAGAGAGAGAAGAGCAAAGAGAAGGGAAGAGCATAAAGAAAAGAAGAAGAGCGAGAAGGGAAGAAAGAGGGAGCGAGAGAGAGATAAGAAGGAGAGAAGCGAAAGGGAAGAGAGAGAAAGAAGCAAAAATGTGAGAGACAATAAAGGGAGCAAGAGAGAAAAGGAAGCGAAGAGAAAGAAGAACAAGGAGAAGAGAAAGAAGTGAAAAGAAGAAAAAGAGCGAGAAGAGAGGGAGGGATCGAGAGAGAAGGGAAGAGATGAGGAAAAAGCAGAGCAGGGAGTTGTGAGTGAAAAGAGCAAAGATAGGGGAAAAGAGTGAAGAGAAGAGTAAGAAAAGAGAGAAGTGCAAAGAGGTGAAAAAGGAGCAACGAGAAAAGGAAAAGCGAGAAGAGAAAAGAAAAGAGCGGGAGCGAGGGAGAGAGAGAAAAGAAAAGAAAGAGAGAGAACAGCGATAGAAGAGAGAGAAAGATAAAGGCAAAAATGTGAGAGACAATAAAGGGAGCAAGAGAGAAAAAGAGGAGAAAAGAAAGAGGAAAAAGAACAAAGAGAGAAGAGCGAAAACAAGAGAAAGTGCAAGAAGAGAGGCAGCGAGAGAGAAGAGATGAGAAAGAACAGAGAGAAGAGAGTGGTGAGTGAGAGAAGCAAAGGGTGGAGAGAAGAAAACGAGCGAGATGAGAGGGAGAGAGAAACTGAGCGAGAGAGGAAGAAGAGAAGAGCAACAGAGAAAAAAAAAGTGAGAAGAAGAGATTCTTGCTTAGAAATAATTGATCAACATAATTAAAAATGCATGTTTTAACCTAATCAAATGACGACGATCAAGACGAATGCATTCAACTATGGATACCTAACCTACTGTAAGCCGCATTTCTAGAATATTGAGTGAGCTTAATTTGTCAAAGTAAATAATATAAAAGTAACACACCCATGTACTAGGAAAGGCATAGTGTGTCATCTAAAATATGAATGTTGTTCATAAAAAAGCGTGCTTAACGCGAGGACTGCCGCCAGCAAGAAAAATGTCATAATGAGTCTCTTTATTACAGTGCGCAGCGCATGCAATTAGACTTGATTTGAATGTTTAATCTATATCCTTAATTTCGATCATTTACTCAGTTTACTAGGCTGCTTGAAGGCAAACCTAGAGACCTAGAGTATGTAGAGACTGCATGTTGATGTGGCGCAGTTGCGTGCACGTTCCGACTTTAATGTCCATGCAATTACACATCCCCTGATGCACACTCTATTTTTACCGCTCCTTCTTCTCTCCCGTTACTTTCGCTCCAATGCAAGTACACTCAGTTATGGTGGACACATTAGTAGTTACACGTCAAACATTGCCTTGCTTTGCTTGATTATATGTGTTTTCATTCTTTGATGGGACCTTCAATTGCATATGGGCTTTTTTTTTTTGCGGAACTGGTAATTAGTTTTTCTGCATGACAAGGACTCACGCCTTGAATCATCATGCTAGTTTTTTTTTTTTATAACATTCATAATTTACGCATTCCATAACTGACTTAACTAGTCAGGCATCACATGTTTTATCTTTGATGACGAATGCCAAAGTAGATGATATATCTGTGTTGCTTTATAGAAAGCGACCATCCAGATGAATCCATGTAAAACACAAAGTTTGAATGGATTCATAAATCACGTCAGCTAAGGATATTCCCCGGTGACAAATAAGAGGAGTCGTAAATAATAAATTAGTTGGTATATGAGCAAAACAGTAAATGTTCTATGCAAAATGCAACCAAACTGAAAAGGTGCCACCACGACCTCTAGCGGCATGTCGTCTATTTAAATCAATTCCTAACCAAAGCACAACTTTTTCTCTATGGACCTATCCTATTTGTTATTTGATGTTTCCAATGGTTCTGTGTCTACATCTACTCCCAACAGTATAGTAATTAATCACAAATCAAGCAATCAAGCCAAATAAATAATTCCAACGATACGTCACATTGGGAATTCAGTGGAATCAAAATTGTGACAGATACAGATAGACTATGTAAGTGATTGGTGTGAAATTATCTTGTCAGAATAGAATTTGATTGCACGAAATTAGTTGAGATAGGAAATAACTTTGTCAAATTGCTGATTTGAATTTTTTTCGTTCCGACAATATAATAAGTCTACACTGATAGGGAATTGCTTTGAGCAAGAAAATTCCAATTTCGGCGTTATACGATATTTTAGTAGTGACAATGATAATTCGAGAAGAGAGAGATGAGAGGGAAGAGCAAAGAGTGAAGAGAAGAGAAAAGAGTGAAAAGGGGAGACAGAGCAAGAAGAAAGAAGAGAAAGAGAAGAGCGAAGAGGTGAGAGAAAAGAACAGAGAGAAGAAAAAAGAGTGAAGAGAAGAGAAAAGAGTGAAAAGGGGAGACAGAGCAAGAAGAAAGAAGAGAAAGAGAAGAGCGAAGAGGTGAGAGAAAAGAACAGAGAGAAGAAAAAAGAGTGAAGAAAGGAGAAATAGAGAGAAAAGGGCGAAGAGCAGAGAGAAGAGAAAAGAGTGGAAGGAAGAGCGAGGAGCGAGAAGCGAGAGAGGAGAGAAAAGAAAGAGAGAGAAGAGAGAGAGAAGAGAGAGAGAAGAGAGAGAGAAGAGAGAGAGAAGAGAGAGAGAACAGAGAGAGAAGAGACACTATGTAAATCTTGATGATTGGTGTGAAGCTACAATTTGATTGCACGAAATCTTGCAAAATTAGCTGAGATTGGAAATAATGCAATGATTTGAATTTTTTTCGTTCCGCTGATAGTGAATTGCTTGCTTTGCACAACAAAATCCCAATTTCGGCGTTATACCGTATTTTGGCAATGACAATAATAGTCCGAGTGTAAATTGTTGCTAAATATCATGCACTCTGTAATATTTGTGGTATTCAGACACGTTTTTCTCATAAAACGTAAAACCTTCTTGATTCTTGTCACTCCAATGGAGGAAACTGATTGAAAGCAAGCAAATCCTTGACGCGATGCAAGTTATGCAGACAAGGAGCCTACTTAGTTTATGTTCTTCGCGTAGAATTGTGGAATGAGTGTTCATTTCCATGAGCATATTACACTGTTTATTTATTTTGTTCTCTCGCGCGCAATATGCAAGAAACCAGCGTGGATAAAATGCAGTATTGCACAATCTAGTCAACACAATAGAATAGAGACCTTGGCAGGTAAACTGTGCGTTCTTATCGCAGTGCGTTAGTAATGATCTACATGGAGACTGCGCTAGTTACAAATGTACAAGTGGCTTAAACCCATTGGCAGACGTAAGTAATGTAGACTTTGAAATTTGGGATAATTTGCACTGTGCCTAAATACAACCAGCGATTGTAGTTCTGATCCGGTATTAAGTTAAATGTGTTTTTTGTTTGGAAATTGCGATTGTCATAAATCAAGGTCATTGTATTTCGTTTAATATTAATTGGGAATCACGCGGTCACTTGCATCTGCTGTGTGAAGCCATGCTAAAGAAAGCGAAGGAAACGTGTAGGACGAGTCACAGAGCAATCAAGCTAAGAGTTGATATTTTCGTTAGTGGAGGGCAACTGATTCCATGTTGGACTTTAAGATGCTGCGTGGTATCACTGATTACAATGTCTAACTGACTTTGTGGCTGCGCAAGGAAAACATTTCATTCATTCAAGTCACAATCAGATGACGGAATTCTTGAAATGAGAGATTATCTTTGATGGAAATCCAACTCTGTTTATTAATGTCGATGATTGAATCGTAGGGAATGTTCATTGTTGGCAATCATAAGAAATGAGATATGTATTTCTTTAGGTTTGCAGTGTGTAACTTGTGTCAATAGGAATTTATTTTCTGTTGGGTATATAGTTGGTATTTTGTAAAAAAATCTGCCAATAAAAAAAGCATACGTGAAACAAGACCTTACTAATTTCCTATCTCTCTCTCTGTTGACAGAAATAAGGTACCAACTGTTTTGCATGCCGTTTGTTTTAAGAGTTCAAAACGTAATTTCTACAAAGCAGGAAAAATTTGAATAAATAAATCTATGTGTAGAATTTCGTTCTTAAACATTTCTAGGTAAGAACGCAGTTATTATACAGATTTCATGAATATTACTTTTTTATGAAACGCTGTTGGTATTTTGTAAAAACATTCTATGATAGACATATGTGTTAGACAAAGAATGAAAGGCTCAGGTCACGTCTTAACTCACTCTATTTCGCCCAACGACCGCTGCCAACTGTTTAATGCGCTAACACTAAATATTTCAACAATTAATAATTGCAAACTACTTTAAAACATAATTTATATTTATGTAATTTTACACATAATATCTTTGCAATATTCTCTTAGTTTATTTTCTACTACCAAAAACAACTATAGTGATATTTGTGAAAAATTAATTTTTGCAAATCTAAGACAAAGAATGAAGCCTATGTGTACAATTCATCAGTCCTTGACTGATGTTTGATATAAAAGGTCCTTAATTGACAGATATTCATAGATATTGGCTACATTTCAAAAAATACTGTGTAAGTCAGACAAAGAAAGGAAGACTGTGCTCACTGTACGTCAACTATCTACCACTACCAACTGTTTGGTCATCCTAACCCTAAATATTGCCAAACTTAATTACTGTATGATAATATCTATAAATGCAATTCCTTAGTAAAATATCTTTTTCATATTAAAAATAAACCAGTAAAACATTCATTTACGTCAAATCCCAATACGTAAAATGATTCACAGCTGATTAAAAAAAACCCACGTCAGCGAAATAAATTCCACTGCATTCAGTCGGAAAGTGAAAGAACGTTAACGGTACAATGCGATATGATTCACTTTGTTCGCAAATTGTGAGGAGATATTAACTTCTTCATTTGGCGTTCTTACAATGTCACAATACAGTGTAAGACACGACAATCCACATGGATAAAGGTAATTGTTCGCAGTGCATTTATACGAACATGTGAGTAATGTAAACAGAAATGTATCATGATTACAGCGCATTGAATTTGTAATTAGAATTACACACACGTAACTGTGAATTGAGTATCATTGCAATTACAAGCTGGCTGTTGTGTGAAAAACAATGAATAACATTTCCTGGATTTGCAGATGTTTACTCTCAACTTACTCTGCAGATCCAACATGTGTGATTTGTACTTGGACACGTTTGCTTTGCTTCCTCTAGAAGACATCTAATGTTGTAAGTGAAATAATTCAAAGTCCTTTATAATTTATTCTACGCATGGAATATAATAATGTTGATGCGTGTTATTAGAAACATTCGAGCAATGTATCAACTGGTGCAAATGATGCAACTGCATTGAAAACAAAGTAGTTATCAATCGGGTGCTATCAATGTGAGACTGGTTTATTTTTCTAGTAAGTAAACAATACCCACCTGTTATTAATCTTATATAAAATGTTTCAACTATGAGCACGTACGAACCTCGTCAATTTAGATTGTGTCCAAGTATATTTGACGTTTGAATTTGTGTTTAATCTTTAAAGATAATGCAATTGTTTTAATTGACATATTGCATGAAAGGAATGCATATAGTAATCACACGGTATAAGATAAGAAAACACAACTTTATCCGATAAATAGTTTATTGGAAGAGTTATTGTACCAAATTCAAGCGAAAAAAATTCTTTTCTAACTCTTTGTTTACATTCATTAATAAATGCTTGCTTTCCTTCTATGCAAAGAAAAATTGGTTGCGCTGCAAGAAAACTGACTTTATTTTCGATTTCAGGATTCGTTTGAATTTGAGCATCATTTTCCATAGAAGTATATGTTAAGACAATTCAAGGAAAAGATGCAAACTGATGGAAGCAAGAAATTCTTAAATGGTACATACCTCAAAAACCAACATATTGTTGACTCCTTGTAATTACAACAATCAATGAAAATGGCTTCCAGTTGATTTGGGATTTCGTTACGTTTTAAGAAGTTCTTCAACTTTTGTCTTTAATTGAGCACACATAAAACTTAATAAGTAACTGAAGAAAAGCTTCGTAGGTAAGTGGAACTATTTAAAAACTTGCAGGGCAGTGTGTACATGGATTAAAACAAATTGCGTCTGTGTAAAGTCAAACTAGAGCTGAGCGCGTCCGTCAACCCGCACCGCCGAAGCGCAACTGCCGCATATCGACAAAGGCAAGCAATGCGCAACTTTCCTGCTAGTCCTGCTACGACTGCTAGAGTTGGGCATGTTCACTAATGCTACTTCTGTACTGGTAGTAATGGTAAATAGTGCGTTAATTGCACTCTGCGCACAGTTTATTCTTGTGACTCCAAGTAGATATTTTCACTTGATTGTTTTACAACAAAAAGCATTGCGTTCACGGTTTATCTGAGTGGAGTGTCATCAGAGGAGTGTTGTGTCTTTAATCGACTTCGGCACGCTTTGGTAAATGCTGTAAAAATGCATTTCGTTATGGTGGCGAGTGAAATTGTTGATTGTTTTAGTAATTGCGCACGAAATCAGTTTGATTATATTAGGATTACTAGCAATATAGTAATCGTGTACATGGAATTAATAATTGAAGTGAAATTAATGAGACTTGACCAATTTTCATGTGCTGAAGCGAATCGTGTTGGTCAAATTGTTCTAGAAGCCTCCGCTGGTTTTTATTTTTGGGTCTATCTGTGATTGTAATTGTTTGAAAGAGTAAGGAATACTAAGGAATTGGATGAAAATATAATTTGTTTATTGGTAGTAGTTTTAAAGTTCTATGTTATGAAAGTTCATCTTTTTGAGAAAATAGAAATATTGATGTAAACGCATTTATCAAACAAATTATACATTACGATTGTAGCGAAGGTATGGTTGTCTAGGTATGATTTTTCGAATACTTAGAATCGTATTAGAAAACTCATAGTTTTTCTATTAGTTTGCAGCACTTTTCGACATTTAGAAAATTTAAACAGAAATTTATGAGAAAAGAAGACTAATTTCTTTTTACAAAAATATTGGATGACAAACAAAGTTTGTAGTAAATAATCTTTCAATTAGAGTCTTTTTGGACAACTGCTACTTGCTAAAGTAAACATTCCTTGGCTAAATGCAAGATGTAAATTTGTTTAAGAAGTGATTTTATATGAACATTTGTCTTTTTATCTAGAAATACACTTTTGAAACGTATTGAATTAGCAAAGATAACCAAATTTTGTATGAACGTTACGGGACATTCTATAAATTCTGAAAGAAAATTTCATATCAAAAACGAATTCTTTTAGTTTGAAAACAAATAATGGCTTGGAGAAGAATTTAGTTAATGGCACATCAAACTTAGTCAAGTACCGTTAATTTATCTTGGCATTGATGAAATTACGCCGTATTTTCTATTTATGTATCTATTTAATTTATTATATGTCTAACTGAAATGCATACGAGTTTGATCGTGAATTATGCTGAAAATTGATAGTTGTATCTATTGTATAGTTCCATAAATTATTTATCAGACATGTCTATTGTAGGATTTGTTGCTAGAAGGATAGCAATAAACTTGTAATGTTTGCCACTCCAACTGTATGCAATACTGTGTGATATCAAGTGGTAATTGTGTGGTTTATGTAATATGAGTCTTGTAAATCGTAGTGATAAGGAAGGAGTCAAATGCATGTGGTGTAAATAATGATGATTAAAAGCGCATATGTTTAGTAACATTACACATGAACATACCAGAAACGTCATAATGCATTCGTAATACAGAACTGTGTGTATTTAGTGAGAAATTAAGATATGAATCATTTGGATCATTGGGATCAGTCAATATTTGCTTAAGGTTAGATACGTTTTACGCCAAGCAAAAATTACTGGAAATATATTATTGGGAGGGCTTTTATTTATTTAGGGAAGCTTGTGTCTGATTCAGTAAAGTACACAATACATATTAATAGAGCTGTAATATGATATTAATTTGTTTTGGATCATGTCTGTCACATTTAGTAAAGTTAGGTTATGCTAATGCTTACATTTAGCGTATAGAATTTATAATCCTTTTCGTCTTTATTAACCACTTCAACTCTTTGTATTCTGCGTCAATCATGTCTTCCTAAATGAAAATATACAGTGTTAACTAAAGCAAATTTATCATATTTTGGTTCGATTAATAATTTGCTCTCAATTCATGTCTTGATCAAGTTTATTGTTGATTAAGTTTCCAGAAGAATGATTGTAAGTGATTTTGATACTGGATATATGATAATTTTTGTCATCCTGTATTTGTCCTGTCAATAGCAGGACTGCATAATGGTAGGGATTATATTGAAATCCCAACACCTCAAACACAAACAATATAAAAAGGATACGCCACAATGTAGCCTTCTATAAAAATACTTTCCAGCACAACGAAACTTGTTGTAGAATAACAAAACTATAGAACTTTGCAATATTAGTTTGATATATTAAAATATGAATTAAACTTAACCTCAATTTTTTCTAGCAGAGTTGTGTAGTATGTTGTTAAAATTCTTCTACAATATTTTTATTGTGTGTGAAAACTAATCAATTAGTCAACTTAGAAAATATACTATTTGGGAATCAAATACCCTGACTCGAATGAATTTCGACAGACAGTTGTATATTGAATTTAATAAAATTCTATTTTAGTTTTGAAAAGAAAGACAGGCCTAACTTTACGTTTTTAACATCATAAACATTAAATAAAATTTATTTATTTAGAATAATTAAAAGGATTTTCAATATTAGTAAATTATTAACTAGTTTAGTAAGTAACGGATAAAAGAAAATATATTTTTAGGCTTATCAAAGTCTAAGACTTCAATAGTTTTACATAACCTCACAACTATAATGTATGTTATTTAGTTGAAGGTTAGCGTGTAGATTATAAACGAAGATACTAGTCTAACATTATTCGCATAATTTAACCTAACTAACGTAATACTATCGATGAACGTAATTACACAGCCATTTATTATAAAAGCAATTCATAAAGTGTCCCAGCTGTATTCAGTTTTCCCTCATTATGCAAAAATCAATACTTAATGACCGAAAGTTTAGTATGTCGTAAAAGAGTGATGGCAGGGCACACAAAACGGTGCATTTAACAAATGTCAAGAGCAATGCGCATTCGACATGACCTTTATTGCACAAACTACATGAGTTCGGACTTAATTTAGAAAACATAATTGAATGTATTAGCATCACGTTGTATCGCGCTGTTCAATAAATGGATTTCATGTTTATAAACATTCAATTTCGAAATCAAATAAGAAACGTATTGTGACGCAAATAGATTCAGCGCTTCAATATTACCAGGCATTTTGTAAATTAATTTTATTTGCCAGCTTTCTAAACCGTTTCCAATTTACACGTCATTATGGCTCTGGATTAAAGTCTATTTGATTAGTTGTGGCTTAGTAAAAATAATCTGCAAATATCTATTAGTTGTTGCTAGTGGGTCGCTATAACAACTATTTGACCCAGTGCAAACCAGAGTGATACACCAATTTACTGATAACTCATTTCCATGGCGTGCTAATGACGATAGATGGTTTTTTATGTGAACTCGTTCAACATTTCTATTTTCCACGAGCGCTACAATAATATCCTCGCACTTAATTACACGTGAACGAGTGACACTGAGATCAATACAACAAAACTTAAATGCGTACATATCAGCATATGGCATGCCTCGCTTTGGTTTGGAATAATTGGTGAATTAGATTTTTGTGTGGCTGCAAATGTCATTGACATACAAAAGTACGACAATGATCAATAACCAAATTAATAAATAGAGGACACGCAAAACAATTGTTATATGAACAACTTAGCAAATAATTTATGATAATCGCAACTCGACAATCTCTCAGATTAGGTCATAAGTGGGCCGATGTGAGTAAGTAGTTGATGATTTAATGTGAATATAATGCTTTAATGGATGATTTTAATGTTTAAGGCACGTGCTTCATTTGATTTGAATTATTAATTTGTAATAGTCTGTTAAGAAACAATGGAATTTGTAGAAAATTTTATTGTGGATATGCATGTGTAGACCAAAGAAACAAAATATAAATATAATAAAAGTAGAAATTTATTTATGCTGCTGACCTCTAATGAAGGGTCTAACAAGTAGGAAGCTTGTTGCTATTCAATCATAGTTTTCTTTGCTTTACAATTTTAAAAGAAGTTATTGTAGCTTTATGCGGTTAGATCGCGCTCTTGGTATATTACAAACGATATTTTAATTTAAAAATTATTATTACTTTAAATGTTTACTCTATATCATACTTATTATATATATAATAATATTCACAGTAAATTTTCAATTTTTTAATTGAAATATTTATATTTGAAATATTCTTATATTTGCAAAAGTCTGGAGAGTCAAACTAAGTAAGTATGTATTATTGTTTGACCTTTGCATATTTACGTTGAAAATATTTTCTCAAAGTGTCACAGGTGTGCACATTTCTTTCTCAAGAAAGATGATTTCATCTTTGTAGTCTCCATCCACATCTGTACTATCGTATCAACATCATCTCTAACGTAAACACTCAACGTATGTTCTCACCGGAAGTTGTGGTACATTCTGTTGTACTCACAACAAATAAGTTTCTTGTCTCTTCACTTGGGAAAACTATAATTTGTCACTTTACATACTTAAGCAAATGTTTAAAATGCATACAAATTTAAACAATTACACACAATTGCACTAGCACTCTTAACATCTTGCAAAATTTTAGTTTCCATAATTTTCGCTTTTCGCAAATGTGACAACTTGCGTAAATATTGTATGTCAATATTACGTTAAAGTGTGTTTGACGCAAAGATGTTAAATAAGAGCGCTGCAAGTAGAACGTCTTTAGTCTTGCGTCGACAATTGTTTAAAAATTAATTATTGTTGATGCTGTTGAGTGCTCTGTAAGTTAAGTTACTTGTGATTAAAGCAATATGTTTATCATTCAGATACATCAAAGTATTACGTTATTATTAGTGTTGGGTGTATTTTTTGTTGCTGAAGTGAAAAGCGATCATCATAGGGTTAAGCGACAATCACGAAGGTCTTTTCCCAGGACTAATCTCAATGAAACCAGTATTATTGTGGAGACAGAAAAACAAATCAACAGCAAAACAAATAATGGAAATGGTGGATTTAATACAGATAAAGCAAAGATGATCTCAACCTGTGGTGGGATATACACGCAGGCTCAGTTTTTAATTGAGAGCCCAGGATATCCAAGCAACTATCCCAACAATGCCAATTGTTTATACATTTTTAATGGACCATACTGTCAGACAAACTACTCTCTACAGTTCTTAGACTTTAACCTAGAGGACTCCTTAGGATGTTTTAACGATCGACTGGAAATTAAGATTCGGGATGCCCTCTGTGGGTCGAAAGAAGGTTTCGAGCAGTATACAACTTCAACTGGGGCGTTGGAGCTTAACTTTGTTAGCAATGGAGACACCACTGCAAGAGGTTTTAGAATATTAGTATCTCGTTCAGTCTGCTTAAACAATCCATCTGAAGAAGCACCAATTACTACAATGAAAGCACCTTTATTACCTCCAACTTTAAGACCTGGGGTGTTTATACCAAACCAGTTTCCTGTAATCACATCAACTGTATCGTCAATAAATAGAAGATACCTGCCATCCTTACCTAGCCCACCACCTAACCGGTTGTACCCGAATGCAAAGGAACCATCTTGCTGTGCTGCAACCTACAGCGACAAACGCTTCTTCATCTCAAGTCCCGGATTCCCCCACGCTTCTAATACATCAGCTCAATGTAGTTTCACCATTTTGAGAACAAACCCTAAGGTGTGTAGAATACGTATCCAGATGCACTACTTCTGGGTTGGAGAACAGGATTCAACTTGTTCTCGGGGTTATCTCCAAATTGATGGTAAGCTAATCTGTGGATGTCACACTGGTCTGAAAATAGTATCACCATTCGATGGGAACCTTGGTAATACCAAAGTATTCCATTACATGAATATGGGACTTTATTTTAATGGACATCCCTTTACTGGTTTTGCCCTTGAAGTCATCCAAGATGAATGTCCTAAGAGGTACCTACCAGATTCATCTGACGTACCTGAACGTCAAGCTGAAACTCTACCAAGGTTTAATTTTTATCAGGACAAATTCAACCGTGTTGGCTTCCCCAACATAACTCATGAAGCTTTACTCTCCGGTTCCATGCTGAATAGGAACACCGAAATATTGGAAGCTATTGACCTAGGGTTCAAACCTCGGGTGGTCAAGCATGTTTATTATTTTGATAGCCCAGATTACACCTATGATGTTGGATTTACTTACAATAAGCCAAGGGATGTTGAGGAGACAAATTATGTGCAGACTGTTGATTTGCACGCTTTGTACCCGAGTGGGACTGACCTGGGTAAATGTACTTCGTGGAACAGCAATGAATGGAACCAGCTTAATAAAGACGTTGCTTGGTTGCGGATGCCAAAGTGTAATGATATCTTCGCTAATAATTATGTTCCAACACAATCGACAAGTCATGAGCGGTCAGGATGTAAGGAATATAGTCTTTTAAAGGGATATTTTCAAAGTCCTGGATATCCGTACTATTATCCGAAGCATC
This sequence comes from Ecitoglossa quadriceps, assembly GCA_027574925.1. Classification (NCBI taxonomy): domain Eukaryota; kingdom Metazoa; phylum Arthropoda; class Insecta; order Coleoptera; family Staphylinidae; genus Ecitoglossa; species Ecitoglossa quadriceps. The sequence goes on along the minus strand of JAODGC010048896.1, from coordinate 6,391 downwards.
TTAATTGTTGTTACAGGTAAAAGAACATGTTAAATATTATATCACACTGTTATTATCGCAAAATTAGTTTTAAGAATAAAAAACCTCAATATTTTTGTTCGGAATTTACCAAAAGACGATTATTTACAGTTTAATTATATAAACAAACAGTACTATCAAGATAATGAAGAATAAATAAAAGTAGTTTCTTAAATTGTTGGCGCCATCTTTGGAACAAAATGGCAATAAACGTAATTAACATCTTCAACGTTCTAATCAATTGTAAATTCAATATTCTCAATAATACAATATTTTTTAAAATAATTATTATAGTGATTTTTATTACTTTTAATATTTGGTCGTCACATTTTATTTTACACGTCGGCAAAATGAAACTAATTTATTATGTGGCGACATCTTTGGTTCAAAATATGTAAGATTGTCATAAAATCATGCTTTCTCTAATTTTTTCAGGTTTTACAAGCAAAGAGGATTTTGTCGAATGCGTTTAATAATGCTCGACTTTAATATAGAAGATAGTTACGACTGCAGAAAGGATTATTTGCTGCTTAACAACAACTTCCGTTATTGCGGGCAAAGCTTAGCAAATACATTTAGTAAGTTTGCGTTTTCAATACGAGTGAAGTTATTATTATAACCTCTCTTCTGCTTTAGTACTGTTTGATATGAGTGGTAAATCATACGAGCAAATTCGTTTTGTGACCAATGATCAAGTAGGTGGACGCGGTTTCCGCGGTATTTATGAACATATACCTTGTTTGGGTGAGGAAATTCCGATCGCGAGCACCACACCTGTACCTCTACCATCCACCAGACCAACACCCAACGTACCATGTTTACGTGACATAAAAGATGATTATTTTACCATCGATATTTATGATTACGGCAAGGATATGTGCAACTTTGATGTGTACAGAGCTAATCCCGTAAGTGAAGTACAAAACAAATTAATTGACGACACTAGTGAAATAAATATTGGTATTGGTTAGTATTTAACTTTATTTTTTAACAGAGCATATGCCGATTGGAAGTTACGTTCATCACGTTCAATCTTTCCTGCGATTTGGAGTTTTTGCAAATTAATGGAAAACAATACTGTGGTAATTTGTCTGGCCAAATAAGTGAGTAATTTAATTTCAATTGAATTTGCCTTTTTACTGAATTTGATACGCAGTAGGAATTTATTCTATTGTCACTTTTAACATTATTATGAATGAATTAAACCAGTTTTATACAATAGACCACTAATTGTTTATAGTTTACATACAATTTGAGAATAACAGGACAATATCAATTGTATACATGCGTACATCATATAAACGAGGAGCAGGTTCAGGACTAAAATTACATCTGGTTGGAAAACAATCGAGCGTCGATTGCAATGACCTGCCACCTGTAGAGAGAATACTCAATCAAGCTGTACATCCCAATGATAACAAGATTGGTAACATGTCAATACAGATCGTTGAGAAAATCAACGACGTGTCAGTTGTGCTGCGAAAAAAGTATCCAGGTAATTATTATTCAATGCATACTTCATTTGAGATGCACCCGACATATTACGAATTATTAATTTGATAGAAGTATGTGGGATTGTTATGAGTGTCAAGGATAAACAAAATGCACCTCTATGTGATATGATCCTTAACAAGGAGGAAATTGTGAAGTGCAGTTCAATATCTGAGAATACCATTTGTAAGTTTTTTGCTTGCACCAAGTGACATAACCTATCTTTTGCAATAATTGCAGATGTGCCATATAAAGATGCTGCAGATAAATTGGAACTTAAATTCCAGGATGTGGAAACTGTGCAGGAAATTGAATTTTTGGAAATCACGTGCGATAACAAGTTTATTTTATAATCGCATTGAATGGGAATTTAAATCTTGACTTTTCAAACTTGTTTGCTTTACTATCAGTCGACAAGAGTACTCTTGACATAAAAATATAAATAAAAATGTAGGGACATTATAAATATGGGCTTGGGATGGGTTGGGTACATGTCAGGTTGTTTTTGAGTTGAGAGAAATATATGATGATCATATTTAATATCATGAAAAGTTGTCATCTATTTTATGACTCCTTTTACAGTAACTTTATTCCTCCCCAAGGAGACATTCCTTTCAGTTTGGAAACCAGCAGTTTAAATATTGATATGATTGTAAAAAGTATTAATAAATTTGTTTGCAATCGTTCGTTTATTTTAATCAGTTAATATAGCAATAGGCAAACAGTACAATTGCTTGAACAATACGTATAATTATTTATTTGCATTTATAATTAAAATGGTATAATGTAAATACGCAACATGGAAGAACAAACAGCGAATAAATTGCACACTGCGTTGCTTAATTTATGTGTGAAAATACTTTAGTCCATCATAAATATTTTGATTATGCAGACAAGCCACCAACCACACTAAAAGCCCTGTACCTATCCTCATAACCTCAAAATACACTCGAATGTTTAAAGACGCTCGGAAAATACGAAGAAAACAAAAATTGAATCAATGACTTGTAGAGAATGTCGTCTGCTATACCAAATCAGACTCATTGAATCGTTTCAGTTACATTTGGATCTATATTATGCGCATTGCACCTAGGATAGGTATATTGTTTGCCCGGACACTGCATGTCGTGCAAATCGACGCCTGACGTCGTGTCTACTATTGTTGGCCGACGTAGGCAGAAGTAGGGAATCGGTGTATAATTGGTTGCCTATGTACGTGAGAGTTTGTGACGCCATTGTTGTTCTTTGCGCGGCGACGACACCTCCACTCAACCCATAAAGCGTATGTTGGTAAAGATCGCCTTCGCTGGCCGTTTGCGATTGCAGAAGTTTATGTTGCGCCCTTGGCCACCCTTGTGCGAGTCGTGTAATGCCACCAGCAATCGGTACACGTCTTCACGGGTGGGTTGGCAGAGGTAACGGTTTTCCGCGTCGTAGCTGCAAATGCACGCAGTTTATTCAACAACTGAGGCGAATTCTTACGACAAATACTACAGGGACCTAAGTTATTGGGCTTTGTTGTGCGATGCTATGCATGAGATGGAAAAGCAATTTGAAAACTGCTTACTTTTATAGGATAGATTGGATAATAGAAGAGAGGAAATCTTGGATTTGGGTGAAAAATGATTTTTCTTTATAAATGGATTTTTGTAGATATTCAAAGCTTTCCTATAACTGCTTGTTGACATTTTGGTTATAACCT
>JAODGC010048885.1:0-18979 GCA_027574925.1 Ecitoglossa quadriceps | reverse complement strand
AGGCCCCAGCTGGCGGGTGGAAAGTTGTTGGACATTCCGAAGGGTCACGCTAACGATGTGCAGGTACTGGTACGTGAAGGGATGCTGAAAGGAGACCGAGGTTTATTGGAGTCGGAACGTGCAGATGGACGAGGAGATTGGTTTATGGCGCGAGTGCTGTAAGGTTTCTCGGAAGCTCGGCTTTGGGAAAACGGAGAATGTTAGTTTATGGAACGCTAGAGGAATGTAGGGATTTACGTGCCCCCTACAATTGTATTTATTTATATATTAAGTTTAAGTATTTATTTGTTGGAAAAAAATAAATATCGGACGCTCAACCAATACTAAATTTAAAAACAGAATATTTCCAGTGACTTAAATAATTTTGAATTAACTGAATTATCTCATTTATTTATAAATTAGTAGTAATTTTCGTGGGGGCATTAATCGATACTTTACGATGATAATAATGACTAGCAGTTGCAGGACTTGCACTATACACCATTGCGATGACCTGCAATGCGAGTCCCACGCGTGTCCTGCAAGACTTAACTCTGCAATCATATATGATTCATGGCCTTGTCATCAGTTAACCATTCAACGTAAAAATATTCGGACACAATGAAATAACTTTGAAATTTGAGTAAAACTAGGACCAATAAAGCCCAAAAACAAGAAAGATATACAAGTAGAATGTACATCATGTTGATGATATGTTTATAAATAGAAAGAAAATGATAATGATGGAAAGTCATTTGATATTACAAAATGGAAAATCATCATTATGGTATTTTCCAGTGCAATAATCGGACATTTATTGGCTTTAAAGTCAAACAAGTAATAAAATAAAGTGGAATGCTAACTACAAAAATTAAACTCAACCGAAATTTATTGTAGTAAAATGACTTTTCTTTTGTACTATTATTCTGGTAAATAATTGTTATTAGATATTGTTTATCAGTAAGCTAAGTTTAAAAATTTTTTAGGAAACTTTTTAGAAATTAAGATAAGCAAAGAAATGTTATTGTATTTAACTCAATTTACAGGAATTGATATTTTCAAGTATTTTTTATGTGACAAATTCTGACATGATGAAGATATGAAGACATCACTATTCTGGTAATTTTTCAGTTGTACAAGCCCAACCATTGTTTTGTCCTTGATTCTTTTTACTTTATATATTATCCTTTATGCATTGTCCTTTGTTTTCTACTTTCTAAGCGTTTCATTATAAATCTAAATAATTAATTACAAACTGCCCACTAGACAACCATGCCAACATTGCCCTTGTTTGAAGTGACAGCTCAATATTTATTACAATTTTAACAATGGACCATTGCACTATACTTTAAAAATTAAGAATATGTTTTCTACTTTTAGGTATTCTATGATTACAAAAGTAGAAAGTTAAATAAGTAAACGAAGAGGACACAAGTGAAACAAAATGGCCGAACATGTCAAAGTCATTGTAAGATGTCGGCCGATGAATGTCAAGGAAAAAGAATTACAAAGCAAGGTGAAACAAACACCCCATACAACATTAAACTAAAAGTAGGGATCTAATTAAATAATTTTCAGCCTGTGGTAAAGATGAAAGATTGTATGGTGGAAATCTTTGATCCAGCTGAAGGACCTGCTTTTCCTAAACAATTCACATTTGATTCAGTCTACGACACTGACAGCCAAACGGAGAACATCTACAATGATATATGTTATCCCTTAGTTGAGGTAATACTTCTATTGTTATTCGTTTTCGCATTCAATGTATTCTTTTGAAAATCTCTGGATTGGACCACCAATAACTAATTAATATCCACTTGCCCAGAGTGTTTTAGAAGGCTACAACTCAACTATCTTTGTGTATGGCCAAACTGGCTGTGGTAAATCCTACTCAATGGAAGGCAACAAACACTCGAACCCTCCGGAAAAAGGCATCATCAGCCGAACCTTCGAGCATATCTTCGAAGCCATCTCAGTAGCAACTGAAACCAAATACCTTGCCATTGTCAGTTACCTCGAAATCTACAACGAACAAATCCGGGACCTACTTGTCTTGGATCCTAGCAAACAAGCAACCAACAGCAATAACCTTCCCTTAAAAGAAACCCAAAACGAAGGACTTACTGTAGCTGGTCTCACTACACATCAAGTCCACAACATGCAGGAATGTGAAGAGTTTCTCAACATTGGCGCTAAAAACCGGATGATAGGTGCCACGTTAATGAACCAGAACTCTTCAAGGTCTCATAGTATCTTCACTATTAGCATAGAACAGATCAACAAATGTGACGCAGATTCGGAAACTATTCGGAGAGGAAAATTGAACTTGGTTGATTTAGCTGGAAGTGAAAGACAAGCGAAGACGGGAGCAACTGGAGAGAGATTAAAGGAAGCTACTAAGATCAACTTGTCCTTGAGTGCTTTAGGGAATGTGATTTCTGCTTTGGTTGATGGGAAAGCGAAACATATTCCTTATAGGGATTCCAAGTTGACTAGATTGTTACAGGATTCCTTGGGAGGCAATACAAGGACTTTGATGATTGCTTGTATTAGTCCTGCTAGCAGGAATTATGTTGAGACATTGTCCACTTTAAGGTATGCAAATCGAGCTAAGAATATCTCGAATAAACCTAAGGTTAACGAGGACCCAAAGGACGCTATTCTAAGACAATATCAAGAGGAAATTGAAAGATTGAAGGATATGTTGAATCAACGTCAATCCACACCTTTAAAGATAGAAGATGTTGATGAAGAATCATCCTTTGTAGACTCAGAAACAAATCAAAATCATAGACTATCAATTAATAATAATGTCGCCAACCAGAGCTTTGATCAAAAACGAGATTTTCTCATCCAAACATATGAGTCTGAAATGGAAAAATTGAAAAACCTACATGAGGATGAGAGAATGCAGAAGGAAAATATTCTAAAACAAATAGAATCCATTAGGGAAGAATATAACAAGAATATTGAAAAGTTAAATGAGGAAATTAAAGTACACCAAGATTTGAACAAAAGAAAAGAGAGCAAAGGTGTGTCAAAGGAGGAAATTCTACAAAGGATTGAAGAGTTAAAAGCTGCTATGATTGGTGGAGAACGCGCAAATGACAAGGAGTTATCGGAAAGAAGGAGAAGGAAGAAGGTTGCTTCGGAAAGAAGACTAAGGTATCATAATATCATACCATAGTTATCTTAATTCCTACTCTTTTCACTTCTAGTGCAATTGCTCATGTCTTAGCTAAGATGGACCTCAATGAAGATCGTGAAATCCTTCAGAATCAATACAAGGACATTGCTCAGGAATTGAACCTGAAAACAGATGCTTTGCGACGATTTCGGCATAAGGTTAAGTCACTAGAGAAGGAGATTTTAGACATTCAGAGTGAATTTGAAACTGAAAGGCAGGATTATTTGGAAACAATACGAAAACAGGAGATGAGTAATAAATTAATCAGTCAGATTTCAGAAAAGATGAGTGCGAGTATGAAGAAGGAGTGTAATTATAGGTGAGGAATATTTCCGAATTAGAAAAAGAAAAAGGAAAAAAATTCGACAAACAATAGGATTGAGAAAGATGATGAGAAGATTTTAAAGAATTTTGCTTTTTAATATTTAAAGGAATCTGGATGCTATTAAGGAGGAAGCTGTGTGGTTAGATGATTCCCAAAGGTATAAACTTCCAGACTTGATCTACAAGAGAACTAAATTCCCACCTGCAGGTAAATAACTCTTCAAACTTTTATTTTAAAGTAATACATTAATAGTACATTGAAATATTTGTAATTATTAGTTTAATTCTTATCTTTTGGTTTTAAAATCTTTTGTTAAATCAATGAAGGTAAAGGTAAAACTGCTCCAGCCCGTCTTGATAGCACCTCAAAGAAAGAAGAAAACCGTCTGCAAAAGGTGATCTTCCTAACAAATCCTCACTTTTATCGGCAGTTGTGTTCTTTTTTTCTATCCAATCTAGTAGTTAATATGTTATATCCTTGATTTTCACTCGGACCTGTTTCCTGTGTGCTTTCTGTTGCATGTTCTGCCGGCACGTGTGTGACCAATCCATGACTTTCGGAATCAAAAGGAAATTACCGAGTGTCATCATCCAACTCGGATAATAGCAGTGCACCAACATCTCCACCTGACTTTGGACATCATGGAATTGGGAATGGATGCAATAGCAGCGGGGAGGTAAGAGCACTGGTTGCCGGTTTGGATTCAAGTGATGCTTTTTGTTGCTTTTGAGAATATTGCCCTCGTGCTAGGTAGGCCCATCAAAACAAAGAAGTAACTTTTGTGTTTTTTTCTTCTTCGGGTAGAGATTTGAGAAGATGGATGTGGAAGATATAGTTGGCAGTTATTTTAAACCTAAGAGGGCAGCACAGTTGTTGCATCAAGCTGGAAGACAAACAATGGATACTAATCAAATTTTTAATACTTGGCGAGGTAATTTATTTTGTACAACTAAGGGAAAGTAGCTTAAGTATCAATTTTCTTTTTATTCTTACTGGGATTTTATTAATTTATACTTGGACACGCTTCACCCCATATACTCTGCTGCAAATCTATGTCAATCACACATACCTTACCCGCGCAAGCCCCACTTAATGGTTTAGTGTGTTTCATTTGTGGTCATTGTTTGTTTGTGTTTTCTTTTGCAATATTTTCAATTACATCACAATAAATTTATATCCCCAGGTAAATTCTTAGACGTACCGATTACAGATTTTGCCACAAATCGTCGCAATCAATCCCAAACGCAAAATGTCAGCCTCAACAACAATTATACAGGTGCCCCACATGGAAATGGTGATCTTTCCTCATGGCATCGGTCTCCAAGGAAACAATCAACAAACGGTCATTTTCTAACAGACCACACATTAAGAAAACCATTGCGATTGGAAGCGTTGCCTATGATTGAAAAAGGACGACATTCATAATAATTGTTTAAATAATTTCTTATTCTTAGCGTTAAAAATAAGAACTATGTTGATAGTTGAATTTCTATAGAGACTAAAACAAATCAGATATAAGTATATAAAATTTTGTATGGAAATGAGTATAAAAATTGTTATAAATAACTATTTTATCAAAGATTTATGAAGAAATTGAGAGATTAATATTATTATAAATGCATAGAGTTTGTAATGACGCTTAAATCAGTTATTGATTAATGTAGTAGAAAAGAGTATATAAAATGAATATTGATATTTTGTTATTGATTATAGGAGAGGAAGAATATATAATTTATTATTGTTGAAAGTGTTGACCAGAAATGCAATTTTCATGTCATCGTGTGATAATTGATTAATGATATAAATTACGAGCAATAGATTATTTTATATTACAATGAAGTAATTTGTATTTATTATTTTTTCACAACAAACTGCTTATATCATATGTTGGATATGAGCTTTGTATCCAAAGTGAACTCAATATGGGTACTAACTGTCCGAGGAAAATCATTAAACTACTATATTGTAGGAAATACCAAGTATAGCCTAGAATATTATTTTCAGAATTTCAAAGTAAAAAATACATAAGTTGGGAGGTAAAATACGTTGGGCTTTGATTGGCCCATTATTGTTTGAGCCTCCCAAGACTAATCTAATGGCATCAAATATTCCTAAACTAATTTATGTACTCCTAACACATCTCATAAATTGCTCAATAGTAACAACCAATGCAATTTGTACTTGGTTACTATGCACTGCTTACTCAGATAATAGTACTGGTTCTATATCCAAACTGGACCATTCGTAACTTGAGAAATACTTCAGCCAACAAAACTAATTTAGTATTATATTGTAGGAAATACTATGGATAATTTGCAGCATTTTAAAGTAAAATTTGAAATTGGGAAGTAAATTATCAGATGGGTTTAATGATGGGTGCACAAGCAAATGGTCCTCAACTACTCTCAAGTTACGAAAATAAGTAAACTAGTATTATTTAGTTTTGATAGTACACTCATAATAATTTATTCTACATTGTTCATTATTTCTGCCGTCATTCGGTTTATTTTCATTCGGAGCTTTCAACAAAGGTCTCAACCAGGCGCGCCTTACAAGCGTGGCAAACGAAGCTAATGAATGCCAATTAATAATAAATAATATCCAGGTGCTATAGTTACCATGGCCTAATATACGATAAAATCAATTCCCATTCGAAGGTGCATAGTGCTACAGATTAAAAATGCATTGCTAATAAATGTCTTCAATTGACATTACCACCACATGATAATTCAAAGTCATTCTTAAGCATTGATCATATTTGATCGAACTTTGATACAAATTACAATTTAAAATAAATATAATCAGTCTTAAACTGATAAGAAACAAAGGTTGTTAGAACTTATTTATGTAATTGGAGTCCAGAGTTATTCATCTATAAGAAAATTCATGCTTGTTTCCTCATTTTCTTCACACCCACGCAATGTCATTTAAGTTATTTTCGCATTAGATATTCCATCGTTCCCTTTTGCTATTGCCTGGTAGCAAGCTTATGACTTGTATGCCGAACGGTCGACAGTGACGTTTGAATGTTTGAATGACGCTGTTGGTAACCACGGTGGTGGCGACTCGCCAACCACCTTCAGAGACACCTGCTCGTCCATTGGGAATCAGTCGATATTGCTACTGTTAAACAGACAACAAATAACAATTCCATTTGTAAATGTCCATACAATATACAATAAAGCCACCAATAAATAAACCATTGAAATGAATTATTCTGCGCAAATAATAAGCTGCAATGCTTACATCATGTTTTAAGTATGAGACACTTTTAAGCAGTCCCAGGGTAAAGTAATTCAGTGTTGAGCAGTTACAAGAGTTGGAAGAATAAATGTCGGACAAAACTATACCATCCTTCAAAGTTGTTGATAAAATTTATAAATCATTCAAATTGATTTCGGACTTTAAATCTAGTGCCATGAAGTGCTTCATGTCAAACTGCGTCAAGACGACGAAAAAACTCTTCTGGATCTAGTCCCGGATATTAGATGTTGGGTCTTTCGGATGCAAGTCTATACAATCAACAGTCTTTTAAATCAATTGGAAGCCATGGATTTGAATAAGGATAATTCCTTATTTCTGGAAAATGAACGGAATCCTAAATCAGGTAAAAGACCTTACATTTTAGTTGGTCGTATTAGGTTTATTAAGGATTTACTGAATGGATTAAGGGAATTATTTGCTCTAGACAAAAAATCAGCAAATGATAAATTCATGGGCACTTGGGGAATAATTGTGATAAAAAAATTGACGTCTTTTGTAGATGAGAACAGGTGGAATTTGACGTATTACTTTCCAGGAAAGCTAACAATCGAAAGAATCGATGTCGAGGTGTAAACATTAATGATTCCATTAGTGCATTATTTAACACATTTATAAAGTCAACGGTGTGGTTTAAAAAGATGTTAAACTAGCGTTTTTATAATTCTCAATCAAACTGATCCTATCCAAGTATTGGTCAAAGCTATACATCTTACACTTGATTACAAAGTTCCTTCATAAAAGTACCGAAATAATACAATATCCTGTTCAATGCAATAAATATTAAATAATACTATAGCTTTAAAAAGTAACACAGTAACTTAACAACACTATTATAGAATGTGCAAAACCCGATAAATTGGGTTAGGAGTTTCAAAGCTCAGAATAAATCAGTAAGCAATTCAATTTTCACCGTTTCTATATATTAAAAACTATATTACCACCTATAACATATTATCCTTTTGCAAACTAAACCAACAACATAAAATACTTGCCCAGATAACTTTTTTTACTACCAAGTTTCCTCCCACCTAATTCAACTGATACTATTTTACTATTCCGTACTTACAATGTCAATAATTATCTATTGTCTACTATGTACCCTCCAGGTTTCCACATAAAAATCAATCGACACATGCGGGTCATACATGTGCTAGTTGCACCGCCATAATGCGCAAAGAGACAACATAGGGCATCAAGCATTCAGGTGGAACGCGGATCGATTCGGTAACCTCTAGACGTTTACTGTTTTCAACAAATACTCTACAAATGTATAGAGACATTGATAAGCAGAATGCAAAGAGAGAGAAAGAGAGAGAAACAAAAGTGCAAGATACTTATTTATTCATTTTGTATGGATATTTAGTAATTACATGACATGGAGGTACCCCGAGACCAGCTACTACCATGTTAGGTTCATGTTATAGACGCGCTATTAAATAATGGCTTTATTTAGTTGGGGAAATTTATTTAAGTTGAGATTACAATTATTATATTATCTTAAAATGAATGATGGGGTAAATTTTCTATGATAAAACCATGTGCAGAGTTAAGATTCTGAAACAAAACTTTTTTTCCATTAGGGTCTAATTCAAGACGTCCCAGTAATGAATCCCAACTTACTAACCATAACATTTCTATGGAACATGATGCTATTCCCTCTCCACTATTGTACACCATCTCTGGGACCTTAACAGCTGGTATCAATCAAGCTAGTTCAGCTCTGTCCATCATGGGCAATTCCTTCACCACTTTAAAAACCCGCACACAATCCATATCCATTCCTCTTAGCTCTCAAAGACTTAGAAAATCAATTGGTAACGAGACTATGCTGAATGGAATTGAAGAACCTATGAGTAATCCCCAAAACAGCAACTGTTCCGGGAACAACTATCAACTTACTAAGAACCTGAGTATTGATGGTAGCAGAGAAAGGAGGTTATCTATCCAAACCAATGAGAGACCCCAATCTGAGAGAAAGGTTCTAAGACCTAGTGCAAAAGGACAGTATAAAGGTGATGCTTTTGGACCTCAGCTAAGTACAGAAACTTTGGCGACTTTACCGGGGACTCCATTACCCTCATTGGTACAAGATAATGAGGATTTTAATTACACAGATATACCAAGGTCTCCTCCGGAATCACCAGGATTTAAAACAGAGGTAAGTGGTCTTTAAAAGTTGATGTATATTTAAATCATGATACTAGGTAGAAAATAAATGATTAACCTTGAGATTTTTTGCTTTGGAAGCCACCTGACCCAGATAGTCTGTATTTCCGAGATGGGCGGCGTCAGATTGATATGATCCTTGTGTATGAGGAGGAAGAACTCGGAGTGATGACGGAAGCAGAAGCTAGAAAACGAGACAATCGAAAGATATTCCAGGTCATCTATTTATACCACATAATTCAATTACTTCATTTCTTCAATTGAACATTTTCAACTTTGTGATGAATCAATTTCTATTTTCAGGAGAACCTTCAGAAAGAAGGCCTTGAACTAGAGACCGAACACAAAGACATGTCCTTCGATGGCAAAACATGGTTTGTTAAAGTTCACCTTCCTTGGAAGACCAAGACCAGATACGCTAGTCTGATGGGAGTGAAATTCCCTATCAAACGTTTTATCACTATTTCAGTTAAAGCTTGGGATGATGAAAAAAACCTTATTAAAGACCAGTCAATTTATGCTAACTGGCGAAGGAAATGGAAGAGTTTCTACGAGTATAACCATGAAATGATTGAAAAAGAACCTTCTTTTTATGATGCCACTGAAGGACGTGATCCCGAAGAGCAATTTATTGTCAAGGACAGGTTAGCTACTTTCAGCAGTGCCCAGAGGAGTATGATGGTGATGCAAATATTACTGAGAGTTAAATTTGATGATACTGATAAGGTACTCACTTAAAACCCATTTTAGAATGGTCTTTATTATGGTTGTCTGATTCCCAGGTTGGAATTAGAAGGCTTCTGAATGACAACACCTATCTATCTTGTTTTCCCCTTCATGAAGGCAGCTATGACCATGGGGAGTCCGACGGAACTATTCTAGACCGTCGTTTGTTGTATCTAGAATGGGCACGTCCTGCTAAATGGTACAAACGTCAACCTCTGCGGCTTGTAAGAAAATACTTTGGGGATAAAATAGGATTATACTTCTGTTGGTTAGGTTTCTACACTAAAATGCTTTATGCACCCGCTATAGTAGGCACTCTTTGTTTCCTCTATGGTTTATCTACCATGGAGAGTGATGATAACATACCTAGTAAAGAGATCTGTGACCCAAATGGTCCTGGTAATATCACTCTCTGTCCACTTTGTGATAAAGCTTGTAGATATCAGAGGTTGATTGATAGTTGTAAGTTTGCAAGGTTAACCTACTTATTTGACAATCCAGCAACAGTATTCTTTGCTATCTTTATGAGTTTATGGGGTAAGGAACTTGTTTGTTACAAACCTCCACTAAGTTCTAGGTTGATTGTTGATGTGTTTTTGTAGCAACTTTGTTTCTGGAGTTGTGGCGTCGTAAACAAAGCGTAATTCAATGGGAATGGGATCTTCAGGGAATAGAAGAAGATGAGGAACCACGTCCGGAATTTGAAACCAGTGTGAAAACATTCAGAACTAATCCAGTTACAAGAGAAAAAGAACCATATATTCCTACATGGTCAAAATCTCTGAGGATTATTGCAACAGGTTCAGCTGTTTTCTTCATGGTGATTGTAGTAATGGGTGCTGTACTTGGGACAATTATTTATAGACTATCCTTGGTTTCTATAATCTATGGAGGAGGTGGGGCATTTTTAAAGAAACACGCAAAGATATTCACATCAATCTCAGCTGCTACCCTTAATCTGATAATTATTATGTGTTTGACTAGGGTAAGAGATCTTCTGTTTTTGAGCCACTATTGACGTTCCCTTATTTCTTTTTGTAGTTCTATCATAGTATAGCTATCAACTTGACCAATATGGAAAACCCTAGAACCCAAACTGAATACGAAGACTCCTACACCTTTAAGATCTTTGTCTTTGAATTCATGAATTTCTACTCTTCTCTGATCTACATTGCTTTCTTCAAAGGGAGATTTTTTGATTACCCTGGGGACGTTATTAGTAGGCAATCTGAATTCCTTAGGGTTAAGGGAGATGTGTGTGACCCAGCTGGGTGTCTTAGTGAACTTTGTATCCAACTGGCCATCATTATGATAGGCAAACAGGTGTTTAATAATTGTCTGGAGTTATTTAATCCTTGTTTCCACAACTGGTGGAGGTGGAGAGCTCATCGGAGCAATACAAAGGATCTGAATAGAAAGCACACTCGATGGGAAGAGGACTATCATTTGCAGGATGCTGGGAGATTGGCTTTATTTGATGAATATCTAGAAATGAGTATGTTGGTTATAAACTGGCACAAAGTGGTGTTAATTTGTTTTGGGTTTTAGTTCTGCAGTATGGTTTTGTTACATTATTTGTGGCTGCGTTTCCTTTAGCCCCACTTTGCGCTCTTCTAAATAATATAGCTGAAATTAGATTAGATGCTTATAAAATGGTTACCCAAGCTAGAAGACCTCTTCCTGAAAGAGTGGAGGATATTGGTGCTTGGTATGGCATACTAAGAGTTATTACTTATGCAGCTGTAGTTTCAAATGTAAGTAACCCACTTTTTTGTTTTTGAAAATTATTTTTGGCGATATTAATTACGTTCCATTTCAAGGCATTTGTGATAGCATACACTAGTGACTTTATTCCGCGAATGGTCTACAAGTACAAGTATTCTGAGAATGAGGACCTGGTTGGGTATATAGATGCGTCCCTCTCTTGTAGTTATTTATTGTAGATAAACCCTTGCTTCTTTCATATTAAAGCAATATTTGTAGTGTTCAATACGTCACATTATGAATCTGGAATGGGGTCTGATGATGATGAAGAAACACCTGCCACTTGCCAATACCGTGGATATCGGAATGGTCCCGAACATACAGTGGAGCCTTATGGGTTGAGTCCACAGTATTGGCATGTTTTTGCTGCACGTCTTGCATTTGTTGTTGTTTTTGAGGTATGTCTTAAAAACCTAATCCCATCTCATCTGTCTAAAAGCAATTTTTATTTATGGTTCTAGCACATTGTATTTGCCCTTACTGGAATCATGCAATATGTGATCCCTGATGTCCCAAGTGAAGTAGGTCATCTCCTAAATATATTCCACTCTACGCACCTAAACCAATATTATCTTTTTTAGTTGAAAACCCAGATGCAAAGAGAAGCCCTTCTTGCAAAGGAAGCCAAATATGAGCATGGTCTCAAGAAACAGGACTTTGACTACGATGAGTTGCTGAACTACAGCAAAGAATCTGAGAATAATGTGCCGAGTGCAAGGACCCCAGGTATGAAAGCATCATGGGCACGCCGTCTCAGCAAAATGGATGGTCTGGACGCCCACGTGGAGGTAACAAGCAAAAAGCGTACTTCAATCAACTCCACAGTGTGGGAGGTTACGTAACGTAATTGCTGCTAATAATTAGTAAGTATAAATAACTAAGTGACTATACAGGGGATCAATGTATATGTTTAATCACAAAATGTTCCTTAACCTATAAATTGTTAAATTGTTAGTCTAAATGTTGTAATTAAGTCAAGAAAACTCAAGTCGTGAGAACTGTCTTACTGAATAAACTATATGTGGATTAAATGAGTTTAAATTTGCAACAAGTTGGTATCCATGCTTTGCGAATTTATCCTTGACATCCTTTTCTGTCAAACATATTGGATTGTCATTATTTTCAAAACAACAATTTGGCGTTCAAATTCATATACAATGACAAGTTGAATCAATTTCTAAAATTTTCTAAATCTATCGTATAATTTCCAACCTCCTGGGAAATCATTGAAATCATTTTTTAAAATGGCTGCAAAAATTTCCCTAATTCGGGAAATAATTATGGTAATGCCAATCCATTCTCATTCTTCTTCAACCAGTCCAACTTTTTTTTCCAGAATGCATGCCGTAGAAGTACATCCCCAGTCCGTACTACCTGCAGTACCCCCTTCTCCACCACAACCAGTAAGCAATCCAAGTTTAAAAACTTGAACCAACATCAGACGCGGCTCCAAAACTACCTCGGTACCAATCAAAAAAAATCCAAAAATGCAGCCTGTCAATCAACACACCCTCAAACCATAACTTATTCACTGGAGTCTAACCCAAATGCGCAATCTCCAGGCGATCAAAACAGTAGAAATAGGCACACCACATTTAAGAGATTCTATACTGGAGTAAGCTCTCCAATCCAAGCAAAAATTAAAACCACTCCCAAAGGGTTACTGATTGAGGTTACCACAGTTAAGGATAATGCACATAGAAAAGCTGATCGTGCTGCATTTTCGGACGCTACTAAAATGCGGCCCAAGATGGGGATGCAGAGTGGGCTAGAATTTCAGAAACTATCGGTTACTGATGTTAAACAAGCTAAAAAGGGCCTGGAGAATAAAGAGGTGATTGATAAGGGGTTAGTAAAGAAGAAGGCTAAGACCGTAGAGAATGTTAATCCTAAGTTGATTCCGAAAGTGATTCAGAAGACGGACAAGTTTCAAGTGACCCATGAATCTCAACATTATTCAATGGCTGCGCGACTGGAGCAGTTGCAACCATCCAAGTTGACCAATTTTACTACTGTTGATTACTCGCTGGCAAATCTTTACAATTAAATTGAGCCTTATTGTTTGCGGAAGTTTATTAGGACTATTAAATAAATATGAAATCTTTGCTAAATGTGATTCGAGTAAATTAGTTTGTTTTGAGGTATTTCAGAAATCGTTTGCACCAAGTAGGCAGGTGCCAGTACTAGTTTTTTTGGTTGCTTTATATGTCTCTAAGGTTCCCACTTATTAGGTAGATCCAAGTATGCCATTGTTTAAATTTCTAAATCAATCCTTCTATGAGAAAACAAAATCCTTCGTTAAATCCAAGATGGCAGCGCGCTCATTCATGGCAGTTATCATCATCCTGGCATCAAGTGCGATCGTGAGACGCGGTCTCGTCGTTTAGTCACCAACTGAAACCACGGTCCTGGGTACCGCAGAAAACCCTGCATTTCGGCCCCCACACATGTTGTAACCATCTTGTAACTCAAAATTCAAAATTCCCAGTGTTTCCGCTAGTACGACCGCCCGCCCACCACACTGCACTCGTACTCATCTGCACCTCATATCTAGCATCGTCCACTCACTTCCCACCATCAACCGCTCCCAACCTGAGCTGAAGTTTTGATGCTCCTACTGCGAACGCGCAAGCCCCGAGTGCCCCCGCTAGATCCGGCTCGTCGCATTCGAGCCATCCTTCGATCGTTTGGATACTACGCGGCACGTGACCGCATTCGAACGCCGGGCATTTGGGCGTGTGTTGGCATCTAGGGAGTAACAATGGCTCTCCTCATGGCTAATAAGATTCCAATTCGACTTGTCAATAATGTGGTGACGCAAGGTCTGCGATTACAGGCACTCGCCTGCAAAACGGCCTCGTGTGTGCCCAAGACAAGGTATCCTTTGAACCAGCAGGATGCTAATTCGTACATTGAGGAGCTGAAGGCTAAAGAGTGCCTGAAAGTATGGAAACCTGTCATTGCACCTTCAATGTTTGTTTATGTTCTGATCAACTTAACTTTTTGTTCTCTCCAGGGCGTTGATCCAAATGAGCCTTACATAGTTCGCTCATTTAATGTTGATGTTCATACTCGCCCTAAGCCTTCGGAAGCCACTACGACCAACGCTGATGGCTTGGACTTTGTGCAAAGGTTTATGTCTAGCAAAGCTGGTAAAGATGGCAAGCAGAAATGGACCAAGTCTGCCGCCTGCGGTTCGGATTGCGAAGTCGCAAAGAAGAAGCGTAAACAATGCAAGCCAGGCAGAGCTGACAAAAACAAGTGTCCAAAGGTAAAAACAGAAGGTGGCGTCAAGTTTAAGCTCAAAAACTGTAAAGGCGCCGATGAAGTTAGTTGCATGAGACGCAAATATGCTGTGAGTATACTTTAGTTATGAATGCTACGCACTTTACGGTGTGACTTACGTTTTTCCAGTTCGTCGATTGCAAGAAGCCGTTACCTCCATACCCTGCCTTTAGTGAGGCTTGCTATGAACCGTTGAATCCTGCGATACATGAATGTAAGGACTGCCCATGGGCTCCGGACATAAACCATCCCACATTCACACCGCCGATAAATAAGTATAGCAGTCCGCAATCCAAGCAGGGCAAGGGTAAGGGCAAGGAACAGAAACGAAAGTTTCACACGGATGCCCACAGGTTTGTGACGCTTCGCTTTGGCCAACCGACTGAAAGCCAAAAGGACCGTCGCCAGAAGGAACTTGAGGTAATCCACTTATCTAACTTGACAGTTGACTAACTCTTGAACGCATGCGTGCGTCGAGGTTCTTTTGATTGCTAGGTGAACCGGATGTCTGCTCAAATTGCCCAAACCCGCAAAGCCTATCAAGCAAAATTGCCTCGCCTGCGTTAAGCACCCCCTCTCCCATACTCATCATCTACTTGTTGTAGACGAAGCTCTACGACGAGTTGAACCAATGCGTCTTTGAGGCCAAGGCCAAACATGCCCGCCGTTTACCAATTGATAGTGTAATTAAGATAAAACCCGCCTTAGCCGCAGACAGCCAAGCAGGATTTATGTTTAGACAGTTGATGCAGTTGAAGAAGCTTGCGGAGCTACCAGCTCCAGCTAATCCGAAAGTCTGGCAAATATTAATGAAAAGACCTGGTTTCCGAAATCCGGTTGGAAACCCTCGCTCGCATAAGTTGCGTAGGAAAAGAAAACATCCCTGTGGGATTCCATCAAGGTGTCCAATTTTTAAGTACAAATATAAAGATTATGACATTAAGGAGAAGACTAGACAGTTGAGGAAGCGCGAAGAAAAGCGAAGAAAAAGCCGGCATGATTCCGACTGTTCTGGGGCCACGGGACAAGAACTTATTATAGAATGCGCGCCTCGGGGACGTAACATGGATATGCATAACGATATGCCCAATCAGAAAAAGCAGAATAAATTAGGGACAAAACGACACAAGTTGCGTCCCAAGAAGGCCCACGACGGGTGTGAGTCGTGCGTGCACTTGCCCTATAGATATCCGATAGACTATGACATTAAGCAAAAGCTTAAAGAACAACGCAGGGAGAAAGGCCATAACTATGAAGGCCCTTGTACTGATTGTTCTGGTCGTATTTCTGGAGCTGTTCCAAGTACGTCAGTCCAGATTGAAGGTCCGATGATACCTTCTTCAGGTCTACCTATGTCAATAACGGATATTGAGCAAAAAGGGATGTGGTGTAAGATGGTCCCGAAGAAGCCTCGTAAAGATGGGAAAACTGATGACAGTTTAATTTGCGATGAATTGGCTCCATCTTTGGTCTGTCCTAAGAACCTTGTCCCAAAGCCGTTTACTAACTATCCCAAGTATAGAAAGCAAGCGAAAAAGAGGTTGGCAAAGGAAAAAAAAATTCAAGAGCAACAAATGAAGAAGAGGCATTATAGGAAGCAGATTAAAAAGGGCGGCAAGAAGAAGCCAAAGAAGAAGGCAGCGGGTTTGGACAATGAAATTAGAGTGATGTTTGCGCCCGCACAAAGTACCAATTTGGGAATCGGGCAAAGAATATAACAGTATTATTTTGGTTTCAGAAACAACCTCGCCCGGTAAGGAGGCAGCATAAGACTATGAAATGGGTAATGCAAGGGTTTTACGCTTAGTGAAATAATTTTAATCAAATTTTTTATGTTTTTTGACAGTCAAATGCGCAGCTCCAAAGCCATCGTAGGATGCCAGTCCACAACAGAAAGCCTCTTGTCAAATTTACCTTCAAACCTCTACCTGAAGAGCAAGCGACACCTCGAGTTTTTTTCCGTGTGGAGGAAGCTCAACAGAAAGCTGCCCGGAGTAGGATTAACAGGGAAGAAGACCGCATGGAAACAACTCTCCAGCAAATTGAGAACATGATTTTGGCAAAGAACAGAATTAGGGTTACAGGCCCACCAATCTGTAAAACGGGCACCTGTGATCGAGGAAGTTCGGAGAAGAAGAAATGTAATAAGAAGATCAAACCCAAGATTTGTCCTGTGGATTTGCTTGATAGAAAACCTTATAAGAAGTATAGAGAAGGAAAGAAAAAGCGATCCAAAAAAGGCAAGAAGGGAAAACATGCTGCAGCTTTGGAACAAGAGACTATGGAGGCGGAAGCCATAGAGAATACAAGTCGTGAAGCGATGGTGATGAGTTATCAGAACCAGACTGCAAGGGCATTTACAGAAAGGCCTTCTGCGCAGTAAAAGTAGAGTGGTTTTGTAGAGATGGTTTAATAAATGCGAGATGATCACGTTAAAATCTGTATTTTTATTTATTTTTTCCTTTTTTTTTTTCTTTCCGTTTCATCTTTTTACGAGTTCCTCTATAATTCAATTGCAGACTGAAAATACTTAAAATTTCTTCGTTATCCTTTAATAAACTGTTTTACAGTAGACGCTTGCCTAAAATACCTGAAAGTTTGGTTTCTTCCGGTATCACAATGTAAGAAAACAAAAACTAATGGGGATTATAAGGTTTGACAAGGCTTTAAGTCATATCTGGCATTGTCATATCTTTCAATCAATTTACAATTTCTCTATTCCAATTCCTACGACTTTCTAACAAAATGGGTTCTCGTTCTGTCCTTCAGGTCTTCCAGAACTACCAGAAAGCCAGAGCAACATTCACGCAAACGGTAGCAGAATTAGCCCTTAAACAGACCAATGTAGAAGCAATGTACGAAGCCAATGTTATAGAATTGATACAACCTCTGCTGAATGATGTTTGTCTGAACGTAAGACAATGTGCAGCAGTAGCCTTAGGAAGGTTGGTGGAAAATAACCCCCAGGCAGCTGCAACCACCTTGGGAAACAATATTTTACCAACGTTATTGGCAGAATTGGACTCTCCTAATGTAAGTATTCTGGTCTACTGGTGGTCTAGATGGTAAAATATTGATAGTACTGAATTATTACATTTGACAGAAATACATCAAGAAATCAGTTCTATACGTAATTAGATCAATTTGTAAGAATGATCCAACTTCAGCTGAGGCTCTGGTTCAATCTGGAGGCCTTAATGCATTGATATTTGCTATGGGGGATTTTGAATCCATGGTAACCACTCTTTCTTCTCAGAATACAAAAGAGATATTTTGTAAATCGTTATAGGTCAAGGAAAGTGCCCTTTGTGCAGTGGGCTACATTGCCAAGCACACCAAAGATCTAGCCCAAGCTGTAATTGATTCAGGTGCCATCCCATCCATCGTACTGTGCCTCCAAGAACCCGAGATTAATATGAAGCAAGTAGCAGCTTCAGTTCTTGCTGATATCAGCAAACATTCGAGGAGCTTAGCGCAACATGTAGCTGACTGCGGGGCCATTCCACACCTCGCTAAAGCTGTTGCTAATCCAGACGCCAAACTCAAGCGAATTGCTTTTAATACTTTATCCAACATTGCAAAACACTCTATTGAAATGGCTGAAACCGTAGTGGAGTGCAATACCTTTCCAAATGCCTTGGTCCACCTTGCGCACCCAGATTCAAAAGTGCGCAAGACAGCTGCTACCTTAGTCCGGGACGTAGTCAAACACTCGCTATCAATGTCCCAGATGGTGGTTAATCTAGGAGGCATTGGTGCCATCCTGGAATGCATAGCCAGAGAATCCTCAAGCGACGAGGAAAAGATTCCATGCTTTGTAGCAATCGGCTACATGGCAGGTCAAGATGACCAAATTGGTCTTACTGTCATCAACTGCAAAGGAATAGATATGATGACAGCGGCATTGGACTCTGGCGATGATACCCTAGTAGCAGTTGCGGTGTGGGCTCTAGGTCAAACCGGAAAACATAGTCCTGAGCACGCCAAAGCTATAGCAGCAAGAGAAATCTTCCCCAAACTGATGGCTATCTACAATGATGAGAAAACTAGTGTTGATCTTCAGGAGAAAGCTAAGAATGCCCTTAAGCAAGTCCTACAGAAATGTATGGTGGTATCTGCTTTGGAACCATTGATCCAAGATGCTCCTCCCACCATGTTGAAATACATCCTAGGACAATACACACGCGTAAGATTATTTTTTGTAGAAATTTTATTCAATTTGTATATAAAAATGTAAGGTGCGTTTACAATTTCATCCGTGGTGGTGGAGGAGGGGGAGGAGG